>JANHGB010050230.1:1125-50306 GCA_026283785.1 Coracopsis vasa | reverse complement strand
TAGGTAAATGTGTATCAGATTTGGACAGGACCTGTAAACTGTGTTTTATGAGATCTAAATGCAGGAGGCATCTTGCACAACTATGCACCTGAAAGTGAACTGAAAATCAATTTCTTATACTTGAGGAACTGAGACTCTTTCATTTCTTTTCCTGATTTGCCTATAAGCAGAACACCTCAAATTTTGCTTACTGTGATATGCCAGTATTTCATGTATATATATATGTGTGTATACATGAGATAAGCTTTTAAGAGCAAATGTTCTTGTATAATAGTGTTCTCTCCTTCAATTCTCTTCACTGCTGTTCAGGTTTCTAGTGCATTTTGAGATGCTTAAGAAGAATCTTTTGGGATTGATCTTTATTTGAGGTTCTGTGGTGCTGCCTTAAATCAGAGGTGAGGTCTGGCTCTGCTAGACTGGGATGTCATGACTTCTTTTCATGCGCATAAAGTGTACATTTATGGTTTTTATGATGTGTATCAATTTATTTTCCTGTAAATATAATACAGGACAACTCAGTGCCTGGTAAATCCTCATCTTTTAATCACATTCTGTGGCATTTCTCAGGTCATATCTGACTTGAAAGAATGCTGGTAGCTGGCTTTTCTGGAACAAGTAAGTCCCCAGGAGAGTATGGCTGTCACAGAGTTAGAACAATATCTCCTACTGATAAAAGGGATATTTTATCTAGAAAAGATAGGTTTGCAATAACACTATGATATTAAGATTTCTCTTGACTCTCAATTGTATCCACTGTGGCTTTTTCATTATCTTGTACATCAGCATCTTAATTGAAAATAGCAGTAGGAATATTGCACTAATTTTCATTCATTTGCAAAATGAACATTACTTTAGAATCTGCTATGGATTTTATAATAAAGGCTGTATTATGTGGATTCCAATTTGAGTTAGCTTAAATGATGTTGATAAATGAAATTATATTCAAAAATATTTGCTTCCCATCCCTTTTTTTTCCTCCAAAATAAACAGGGTACTTCCATAATGAGTTAATGTTTAATCAATGCATACTGCAAAAATATCAAGCTCAGAACCTGTAAACTCTCTGGCAATCCAGCTAATAACGTACCGTTTATTATTGCTTTATTATGTCTTCCTAGTCTGCAGAGCAAGTAAACTAATTCTGCTGTTATAAACCAGGCATGGGCTGCAGGAAAAATAGTAGTTGAGAGCTGTTGAGAGTTCTTAATTTCATTACTTTTCCTCCTCATGTACAGGTATTTATTTTAGATTCTTCACTTGGTCTTGGAAGTAAAAATTTTTTCTATCAAAATTATGTGCTTTTAACCAAATGCTGTCAGCATTCAGATAACTTTTAAACACTTTATCCTTTTCAACTGATTTGATTTCAAAGCACATTTCATATTGCGGTGTTGAGGATTTCGTTGTGGGTATAAACTTACGGTGGCAGCACTTTCTGTGGAAAAAACCTGAACACAAGTTGACAAATGAATTCAACTGTTTTTGTAAATGGCTGTGCGCATTTTGTAAATGGCCAAACACAAAATCCATCAGTCAAGGCCTCTGGTACATTTTTATTCAGGCTTTGCTTAAGCAAAAAAATGGTAGGCCAGGTGATTATATTTCATTTTTCCTCTGCAAAAGAGGGGTAGAGGTGGAGGTCAGATGCCCGTGTCCTTATCAGTGCTGAGTAATGTATCTTTTGAGGTTTGGTGTTTGATAAGCGTGGGCGAGACAAGGTGGAAAAGGTATGATGGGAGTTGGCCTGTTAATGACAGCTCATATCCTGTGCTCTTGCTTGCTGCTCACCTGGGAGGTGCCTAGAAAAAGCACACTGCCTGACTGTGAAGCAGCTGTTCATTTTCCATGGGCAATGGACTTCTCCTTTTTCCCAGCTACCACATCACTTAAAGGATAGTTAACAAGGTATTTAATGCTTTCCTAATGTATTTTGTTAGCCATGTCTCAACACTGTCACATCCATAATTGTGAAAGAAGGCAAGGCAAACAGTATCACTGAATATGGGAGGAAAGGTTTCTTTTTTTGCAATGCACCTGTTGAAATATATTTTACAGCCTGGGGTATAGCAGTAATATTCAGGAACATCATGGGTATATAGCTGAAACAATGAGTATGCAACAGAAAAGAGGTCAGTTGTTCCACTGCTGTCTCTACTCCTGGAGGACAGCACATGTAGGACCTTGCCAGCAGGACAATCCACTTTAACACAGTTGACTTAAAAGCCCCACGGAGAAGAAAAAGCACTTAAGCACTTACAGCTTCCATTGACTGCCATGTCAGAGAATGCTCAGAGCTCTCAGAATCCATTTATGGTATTACTGAAATAACCTTCCTTGGTTTTATCCTCAAATGTATTCAAAGTTTCCCCTTTGGAGAAAATTTGCCAAGGAGCCTCCTGCTCCCTGTACATGACATGCAGGGCTCTGCTTCCTCATGTGCAAAGCGGAGACTTGTGGTTCCTGTGATGTTTCCCTCTTTTTCCACGCCTGCTACCTTCTGCTCTGTGAGTGTTTGCAGAGCCGGTGGGGTGGACCAGGGAGCGACAGCAGCAGCTGCCGGGTGCCGCAGCAGGAATGTGGACCCACCTCTCCTAAGGATCAGCTTCCCGCCCTTGGCTCCTGGCCGCCTGGAAGGTAAGCCTGCTCCGTGTATGGTCCCAGCCGCTCTGTAACGCTCTTCATTTCTGTAAGGAACATGCCATGAAATACCAGCTAGAAACACTGCTGAGGTCCTGAGGTTTCCAGGCATGTGCGTGTGACCTTGGGTGGATGTGCTGGAGTAACGTAAGAGATTCTTGCTGGCATGGCATGCTGGGGCTGACAGAAGGGTGGGCACCAGAAATAACCTGGAAAGCTTTATTTGCAGCTTCTGCCAGACTAGTGGTTACAAGCAGTAACAGAGCTTACGGGGTTTTCTTTTAACTTTTATGCTTGTTTTAAGTGTGAGACGGAAACTCTCTCCACATCAGACCTTGAAAAATCATTGCAGATATGAGTTCTGTATTAATCGTAGTCCTTTTAACTGTGAATAAAGTAGGTGGCTTTTAACTGAGTATAATATGATTGAGCACATCAGGGTCAGAATTAATACTTCTGACTGTTGAATGCTTATGGTGTGTTTGATGCTGAGCAAATAGAAAGAAGTGGTGCAGATGTATGATGTGTGATACAGTCATTTGCTGGCAGCCTTGGGCTACAGCCAAGTCAGGCTGAATATGAAAATGAGCAAAGTAAAAGAATTGCTGTAACCACATGAGTGAAAACACAGCTGAGAGTGACCCACAAACATCACAATAGTCACTTGCTTCCTTCTCCAAGAGCAGCAGATCAAATGAGCACAGAAAATACATCTGCCTAAATGGTTTATTTACATAGTACTTCTATTTTGGATATTCAGCACTTACCTCTTACAAAAAAAACCCAAACCAAACAAACCCCCCCCTTCTGTCCCCATTAACTTCATCTCTTGGCCTTTTGTTAGGTCCTGCTTTGAGAAGAAAAACAGGTGTCAAGAGACCAGTGACTGTAATACAAAGAAGTAATTGAAAACAGCACAGTAATTTAGACGATTTATAGAACATGCTCTTTACTTAGCACCTGTTTACTACGTTTTCCCTTGCGAAGTAAACCAGGAAATATACAGTTACTAATGGTGCCTTAGAAAGTCCTTGGAGTAGGATAACCATTATTTCTATATAGGAATAAGAAATGTACTCCCCTAATTATATAAACCCAAATTCTCATATGGTTTGGATCATGGTCTTTCCTCCAGTTAGTCTTCAAATGTCATGCTAAACAAGGTGTGGTAGATAACAAGGAGATGTCAGCCTCTCTGCGCTACCTCCAGAGTTCTTATGTATTAGAATCCAGGCTATAGAAGAGCCTTGCATTCAGTATTTCTTGTGCTCCCTGATTTTAACATGGTGGCATGAAGTTTGCTGTCAGACTCTGTTGCATTCTTTGCTTTTTGCTCCCGTTCCCATCTCCAATGCAGTCTGCTCCAGCTCCCTAGCACTTGCACAGTCAGCAGCATGATGCATACAGAGTACAAATTTCCATCTATGAGACATTAGGTCTTTCCTTATCGTAGTGTTTTAATTTTCACCTTTTTTACCTTTTCCCCATGGAATCTCCTACTCAGGCTGTAGTAGCCACAATGTGAATGAAAAACCCACTTGTAAAACTGCATACTCTCATTAGCATCTTATCTGGAATTATTATGAGTGAAGTCACTTCATAGTCCCTTCCCTGGGTCTTTCCATAGGGATCACCTTTAACATTCACACGGGTGAGCTGACACATGAAAACAGATCCTGTAAGTAGAGAGTATAAACATGACTGAAGATTACGTTTTAGTGTAGTTAGTATGAGTGCTAAGTTACACACAGCGTGAACTCCAGATACAGCCTGCTGTTTTACAGACATGGGTAACCATTCCTCAGCACAAGAAGGGAGAGACTCCCCTGAGAGCTGCTGTTTGGGAGCCTGCTGGCAGCTGGCGTATCCCAGCCACTGGTGGGATAGGGCTGTGGAGTGCACTGGGCACATGTATCTGAACGTGCCCACCTGAGATGCTCCAGTCCTTGTCTGTGATATATAATCATTGCAAATGGACAGGTTAATGGGAGTGAGATGCTTCAAGTTTTTCACCCGTGCCGCAGGAATGATCAGTAACATAAGCAGCAGTGTAATGTAATCTGCTGTTTGGATCCCACTGAAGGCCTCCTTTGAGGACATTAAGTGGTGCAAAGGCATTATACAAGTCTCTCACCACAGGAATATGTTTCAGGCTCATAGAAAAGATTTCAGAGATACTAACTTCTTAGTACTGTTTGCCTTCCTGCTGAAAAGTGGAGAACAGCTACAGCTTTCCTCTGGGTCTTATGTCACTTACTCTTTTATCCCAGCATTTCTGGGAAACGCATTGAGGTGTATTTTTACTCTTGTGATATCAAGTTCATATTTATTCCCTCAACTATGGCAACCCTTGTAGGTTTGACTGGTTCTTTGTGTTTGCCTTGTCACATTTACTCTTCTACTGATTGGCATATACTTCTGAAAAGGAAGGTAAAAGAGACTAAAGAAAAATAATTGTCACTGGAATAAATTTTCTTTGTTCTGAAGAATGTTTCAGAACAGGAACACTATAAGGTTGTTTTGTTTTGGTCAACTTTTTTTTTGTAAACTGTATACACTGTTGTGTGATGACTTCTTTGATTGCCTTTTCTTCCTATTCAAGGCTCTAAAGGTTATGTGAGTACAACATCCATCTAGAAACGAGTAGAAAGGAGTATGCCTAGTTTTGCTGTCATTTCCACAGAGATGGAAAAGGTTTTTATAGTTGCCTGTCTATCTATCTATCTATCTATCTATCTATCTATCTATCTATTTTAGAAGTCTCTTTCACCAGCGTGTTGAGAGGAAGAGAGGGAAAGGGTGTGTGTTTTCTTCACTAAGGATTTAGTGAGATGCTTAAAGTGCCAGCTTTACAAGGGGTTGTATTTCTTAATGAACCAGATTGACTAGAGAGAACGTTAAACATTCTTGTTTAACAGTAGCATACATTTTCTATGTGATTTTGTGTCATTGTGGTTCCCCTTCC
Source organism: Coracopsis vasa (assembly GCA_026283785.1). NCBI lineage: Eukaryota > Metazoa > Chordata > Aves > Psittaciformes > Psittacidae > Coracopsis > Coracopsis vasa. Next base: position 44,704 of record JANHGB010050230.1, on the reverse strand, counting down.
CTTGCTTGTATGTGCAGAGCTAGTCTTGTGTGTGAATCACCCTCGAGACAACATGAGCTCAGTTGATGTGGCAACTGGAGGGTGTGTTATAAACCTTGGCATCCACAGCAGAGCTGCCAAGAGGTTCCCCTGGTGCTACAGTTTCTAATATTGGCCTCCTGACTTTATTATTGTGAACCAGAGCCAAGTTATTCTTCTGCAGTTAACTAACAGACTCCATAACCACCATTTGTAAGGGTATTCACTTCATTTTAGATGCTTACTGGTCATTTCTTGTATTTAGGGGTGCTCACAGTGCCTGCTCAAAGTTTTGCAATTCTTTCTACATTTCAAAAATCCAAGATGTCATGTTCTAATATTAGAAAAGGACAGTACACTCTGCATGAATGTGTATGAGCATAGTTCAGTCCCAAATACTCAACAGAGAAAGATCAATAGTCATGTTAAACCACCAATTAAAAATGTTGTTCTGTATGCTTTTTGCCTCTACATAACTTACTAACATAACATATAACATATGGTGCCTGCTAATCATATTTGATGTTTTACTTGCTTAATAATCTCTGTGAGTACAAGTTGGTGCTACTGAGACAGCAGCTCTCTATTTTCATGGAGTTTTTCAGTATGAGCTTTTGGGGTAGAAGTGGGGAGGGAGGAGTAAATGGGGCCAGTAACCAGAATCCCTCCTGAGCAATTTTCTGTGATGCCAAACCAACATTTATTGTTATCAGAGGCAGCTGCCTGCCCTCTCCCCACGCTTCTATTTGTGGATTTTCAACAGCTATAAATGGAAACACGCGCTGACCAGAAATCACCACGGTGCTGTCTGATACTTCTCTCTCCCGACTCCAAAAGTACTGGGATATCTAACATGTAGTCAGGTTAAATCACTTCTGCTCAGTATATTAGGGTGTTTTTCCCACACCCTGGAAAATGGAGTTAGGAAAACAGGTAAAAGTCTCAGGAAGAGATGCTTTAGAGGAAAAGCGAACGGTAAGATATGCGGAGAAATGTTGCTATTTATGTGTTTATTTATTTAATGAAAAGAAGGAGAGGCAAACCTTCTGTTGTACTTCATAGGAGTATTTCCAGGCTTCCTTTAACCACTGACCTTGAAAATTAAAACTTCATTCATGTATGTTAAATTAATTGTGATGGTACATTTCTGTGGAAATAATGTAAATATGTGAATGCATTTTGTGTGCATGTGAAGTGCAAAAACTGAACTCTCAGTTCAATGTCAATTTGTCATCATAACCCAAACCAACAGCTGATAGTCTGTGGTTTTATTAGAATTTTCTTGAAGGACTATTTCATGTCTTTGCACACTATTATTCATAACTCTAGATCAGCAAAACGCAGAAGAAACTGTTTGCCTGTGTCTGGAGCTTACTGAAAAGAGGTGTGATTAAACCAAATTAAGAGAAAGCAAATGCAGTCAAACCAGAGTTTATTTTTAATTACCTTGGGCTTGAAATGCATTAACAAGGCTATATTCTTGATGTCGCAAAAAGGGCAGTTTATTCTCCGCTTTGCAAAGCTGTGAAGGAAGGTGGCCATCACTTCTGTTAAGAAACAAATTAGCACTGAGTTTTTTAGCACTTATCTGAAATAGTGGTGGTGTTGCATTAGTTTGATTTCATGGTGGGCCAGCATTTACTCTTGTTTAATCATGACATTTGCCTCTACTAGCCTTAATTAAGGGAGACTTGGCAAGCTTGTGTTAGTTAACAGTTTTAAATACAGTTTCGCCCAGGCAAGGCGCATTGGGTAGGAAACAGGGGAAGTGCTGAAACTGAAAGTAATGACTTGGCCTTAAAGTACCTTTCCTTTTTTTATGAAAAGAAGTATTTGTATAAATGGTAACATTCAAAACAACATTGGTAAAGATTTAGTATGATGTTTTGACTAATACCTAATGTTTTACTTGTTCATTTTCTCATTAATGAATTAATATGTTAGTGACTTCATTTTGAATTTGTGGTTGATATATAAAATATAAGGAAAACTCTTCAAAATTAAAAGCAAATGTGAAATCCACAAAAGCTTCAGGAAAGCTTTCAAAGGAAATGTTTGAAATTTTGTTCTAGCAGATGTATGGAGAAAATACATAGCAATGTCAATAGACACTATTATTATGTAATTGTTGACTGCATCTTAGTACACAAAATATTGATCAGGCCACCTTAAGTCAGGCTTTTCCACAGTGCAGAGCTCTTCATTTGGAACCCTAATGATCTTCTGATGACTTTCTCTGTGTGCATCCTTTACTAATTATAAGGAGCAAACTGGAGCAAACAGGGACCCCACTGATGGGAGCCATGTTAATGGTTGTGCCAGGTCACCCGCTGTTCAGTTGTTTCAAAACTGAATCCTTGTAACATGGTGAGGTGAGAGGGTCCCTGTCAACAGTGGCAGGTCAGATCCCTGTGGGTGCTCAGCAAGAGGGTGCTCTTGGTGGGTTTCATGGAGCTCTGCTGGCAGTGGAGGAATGCCCTGGCCCCATGCCAGTCCTCCTGCTCGTTTCCCTGTCCCCTTCCATACAACATCTAGCCTCCTCTCCACCCCTTCTCTTTATTTGCTTGTTTAGCCTTAATGCCTTTATTTTGGATTGCTACATGGATTTCACTTCACCATCACTTTTCCCTGGTTTGTACCTCCCGGGCTTTTATTGATTCTGTCCTTTTCTCTTTGTTACATGCAAATCAGGTCAATATTCCAACACTGCATGAGAGCAGTGTCAATCTGTGCTACAGATACTATTTGTACACATTACATGTGCATTTTTTGATGTCTGTGCACATGTTTAACTTCAATATAGCAAATTCATAAACAATTTTGTATTATAGGTGCTTGGAGGTGTCAATTTTCAACATTATGTGCTATTAACTGGATTTTTTTTTCTTTATGTCTACTTTGGAAAAGCATAGGACAACTCAGATGCAAAGGGAGCTCAGAAAGTCTCTAGCCAAGAAGAGTATAAAGCACTGACAACGAACATCTGAATGTTCATTGAACAAGTTCAGTTGTCCAGCCAGTGTTTTAGCCATCTACTTGTCCATCACTAAGGCCCTCATGTCCTGTCAAGGATATGAGAATGTTGTGGGAGACAGTGTGGAGGCAAGTCAGGGTAAATGACATCCACTGCTCTCTCCTTGATCACGGATCCAGTAATTTCATTGTAGAAGGCAGACAGGTTGGTCAGGTATGATTTCCAGGTGCTGTTCCCAACCACCTGTTTACCACAGGCAGGGGTCGGTTGAATTAACTCAAGTCCTCCCTGTCTTGATCCTTATCCACTGCTGGTTGCTTTCCTCCTCCTTGACCTCTGCTGCTGAGCAGAGAGGTCTGGGAGACCTTGCTGGTGGAGGCTGGTGCAAAGACATCACTGAGTCACCCTAGCCTTATCCGTACCAGCTTCCACCTTCTGTGCTGCCTTTTTGCACTGCAGCTCTGCTACAAACTCCCTTTTTAACCCCACTAGCATCCTGATAAGTCTGCTTGTCTTCCTGAATATCAGGAGGGACAGTCTTGCATGTGTAAGAGGTGGTTTTCACTGACATGATGGCTTTCCCAAGCTCCATCTGTTTCCAAGCTGCCTTCTATGGGATCCCACTTACCAGCTCCCGAATAAGCTGAAGTCAGCTTTTCTAAAGTCCAGGATCTGTTCTCTGGTACTGATCTTCCTCAGTCCCCCAGAAGATATTCAGCTTCATTCTTTCTCAGTCACTACCACCAAGCCTGCCACTGAGTATCACATCCCCAGCCACTTCTTTCTCATTTCTGTATAACAGATCCAGCTGTGCATGACATTGGTTGGCCTGTCTGACGCCTGTATCAGGAAGCTATATTTGGCACCATCCAGAAATCCTCTGGGTTGCTCGCATCCTGCTGTTTTGTTCTCCAGCAGGTGTCAGGGAAGATAATGTTTCCCATAAAACCCAGGGTCTGTAATCCAGATACTCAGATACTTGCTTGTGTTATTTAAAGAAGTTGTTGTGAGGAGCATAATCTACTTCCTCACCCCAGCTGTGTGGTCCTTAACCCAGTCCCAATGTGATGTCACCTTCACTGACCTCTCCTCCAATCCTCACTTGCAAGTCCTCACCTACCCTGTGGTCCAACCTGTACAAGAACTCCTCACTGCTAAGCTGCTGCTTCACATTGAGAGATCCTCTTCTTACCTTCCTCATCTTTCTGAAGAGCCTGTGTCCACCCAATATATCACTATAGCCATGTGAGCTATCCCACCACATCTCAGTCATTTCTACAATGTCACAGTCCTATGACCTATATATATTTATGTGTGTAAGAAAAATCTTGGGCTTGTATACTTTGTTACAAATATTTCTACCCATTTTCAAAAGAACAAAATCTATATAATCCTGAAATTATTCTGATTGCAATGTGGCAATTAAATAGAGACCAGTTCATGCTCAAAGTATAACATTTTATTAAATGGCAGTGTACCTTTACATTCATTGTGTACTGTGGATAAGATAAATAATATAAAATTCTCTACCACTTCAGGATATTTCATGTAATATTTGTGAAATTTGTTGTTAAATAATTTTTGTCCTTGCTTCCTGGAGGAAAATTCCTCGGCAGACAGGATCCTGAAGAGAGTCTTTGTGTGAAACTGGCTATGGAAATGGAGGGCGCATTTTGTGATGAGAAAATAGAATGACTCACTCTCAGATACATTGGACCAAGCAGATGGACTCAATTTTCCCTTTCATAAAGGGTTTTAGCATAACTCAGAAAGACTGAGTAATTCCAGAGCTCCCCTGTTGAAATGACGGCTCAGCTCAAAATAGTCTGTTTACATTCTGAAGTCCTCCTCCATTAATGCATATTACCTCTATTATTTGAAATCATTGTCATTATATTTCACACTTGTCTGTTTCCTATTTGATCTCTCATCTCCCTGTGAAAATACAGCACATGAACTATAGTACTTAAAATAATGTTTATATTGGTATGTTTAACAGGGAACGTCTTTGTGCTTTAGTTTGCATTATAAGTGTTTTTTCCTTTTGTGTTTTTTTACCTTCTTGTTTCAGTAAGTCGTGATAAAGAGAGAATAGAATAAACCAAATGAATATATGGATCAGAAAGAATGTCATGCACTGCTTGATACAGCATTAAGGTTAGCTTTTGGATGAGAGGATGGACTCTGTAAAAAAGGGCTGCAGGACTTCATGCAGAGAATTAGCATGTGCTTTTACACAAACAATATGTGAATACAGCTCATACAGAGTAGACAGTTCAGATCAAGCCTACGCAAGAGAAGCAACGGTTAATCTTTTTTCACTGGTAGCAACAGAAGGAGCCCTGTCAAGTTAGGTCCTCTCTGTGGGAAGTAAAGACTCCTCAGAGTAGACAGTCCATTTCCTGAAGTTTGCCACCTAAAGGAGCCCAAACTGAATGGAGGATGGTGACTAATATGGTGATGACTGGCCCTGCTTGCAGGTTTAATTGTTGATTTAACTACTTGTAAACCAGGTGAGAAGTAAGTATGGGACAGGAAAGGTTGTTTGAAGAGTAGAAGAGGAGGGACGAGAGCTGGGTGGAGGCTGGTGGGAGTGGGCATGGCAGGAGGTGCCAGGTATAATCACCTTCCCCATGGAGACCTCTTTACCAGGTCACCCTCTCTCTTGTGGTGGTGAGGGCTGCTGACAGACAGTCAGAGATGACAGCACAGCCTCCAGGCTCAGGCTGTCACATCTTAGCCAGGAGCAGGACCCTATAGTCAGTGCTCTGTCATGCTACCTCTGGGTATGCACTGGGCTCCCATAGCAGGTACTGCTGGCTGCCTGATAGTTGCTGCAGTACTGAAGGGGCTGAGTGAGCAGGGGTGGCTGTACTACTGGTCAAACAGGCATGGTAAAAGGTCTTAGCGCAAAGCAGCAGGGAAGGAAGAGGAGCTGAGGGAAGAGCAAATGTCTTTTTTTTGTGCATATAGAGGGAATCAAATGCCCAAACAACAGGATCATCTTTGGCATAGGGAGAAATCTCTACAGCTGAGTAACAAATAGAATAGCCGCTTCTGCCCCGGCACTGGAGAAGAACTGTGCTTATGCCTGTACGGATGCCAGACTCTTCCGGTTTCCACAAGCAAATGCACTTTCAGATTCACTGCAGTGGGTGGGGAAGCCTGGAAAGGTTGAGGTGGGAGGAAGAAGCTTGTGGCTCAAGTCAAGCAACTTGCATTGTAGTTTGTGAGAGTGACAGGTCTGTAGGTTCCTCATGCATCAGGTGTCTCGCATGCATGCATGGCTGAGGGTCTGCATGCTTGTATGCATATGGCCAGGACAGCAGTGTAAGATCACAGAACAGCATTGCTAAGGTCAGCTAGGCTTCTTTTTCTTTGTAGAGAGAAGGTGATAATCGCTGTGGGTGAGGATGACAGAGATTCAGGAAGTGAAGTACAGTGATACAGCCTGGAGTGCAGAATGTATAGGTGCTTCAGCAGGTTGCACTCTGTGAGAAAGACAGTGGCATGTATACAGTGGACTGCCAGATACAAACACCTCATCCTTTTTTGCCTCTCCTCTCCCCTAAACGGGACGGGCTGGTAGCTGCAAGGCTGCAGATCTGTGTGGTTCAGATGATAAAGGTGAAAGGTAAAATGAGATTTTTTTTTTGTTTAAGTCCTCTTTCTTAACTGGTTTACTTTATGCCTTGACTTTTCTATTTGTTTCCTGTAAGAACACACCTACTCAGTAAAGAAACTCCTTAAAATATGTTGCCCTGCCTGAATCCATTCCTCAGTTGATTAATTCGGTACTGAAGTATGAGCATCATGCTCATATTCAGCATAACATATGAAACTAAATTAACACACATACTGTAGAGTCAGAGAAGTTTTTATGTGTGTGTGTATATATTCTATGATTCTATGATATTAACCTTTAAAGTTAGGCAAGCACTTTACACATATAATACCATGCTTTCAAACATTGTTACATAAATGTGCAATCATGAATTACTTCTTCATTGCTCAGGAGGCCTCTAGTGTATTACAAGAGGAAACAAGATTCTATGTCAGCTTTTTAAGATATGCAAGTTTTCTAGTGTGTAATTGTAATAATATGTAAAAAAGGAGATTTTCTTAAGAAAAGATGTAAAGCTGCATTTTAACTAATTGACAGATACAAAATACACAAATGAATATTTCAGATGAGATATAAGGAAGAAACCTTTTATGATGAGGGTGGTGAGGCACTGCCACAGGTTGTCCGGAGAAACTCTGGCTGCCCCATCCCTAAAAACATTCAAGGCCAGGTTGGACGGGGCTTTGAGCAATCTGGTCTGGTTGAAGATATCCCTGCTCATTGCAGGGGGGTTTGGACTAGATGACCTTCAAAGGTGCCTTCCAACCCAAACCATTCTATGATTCTATATATAAATGATTCCCATTTATCTAAGAAGAAAGCCTTATTTTTTCCACTGGAGGTTGCTTATGGGCTTCTCTGGGAGCTTCTGTCATGCAGCTGAGTTCAGGTGGGTGAGTCATCACGCTTCTGGAGTTTTGTGCTGCTTTGTCCCAGATTAGAGCAGCCTCAGCTGAAAGGGTTGGTCATGGGAGACACTTTCAAATATCCCTGAGCTCTGAAGACCAGGACTGTGTGGAAGCATGGATTACTTCAGCAACTGATCACCAAGCAGAAAGAAACAAACTTGGAAGCTGCAAGTAGCAGAATATTTTTAGCACTGTTGATGTTACATTAAACAGGAGCAAAACAAGCAGGAAACAACTGAATCCTGGTTTGCCCTCCTTTCTAATCCTGTCACTTAGCTTTCACCTTATTGATCTTATGATACGTTTTCTTTAACCTAATGCCAGTTATACAGCACTGCTGAAATGCTTGAGGAAGGTTTTGGTTGCGTCAGTGGGAAAAAAGCTATCTTGGAGGGATGTCATCAGCTCATTTTTGGCTGGAGGTTATGTGGAACATTGCCATGCAATTTCATGCAGGGATTCAGAAGACGAGGGCAGCAGATTCCTGCAGGCACTTGAATGTGATAGTATAAGAGGCTTTTTAGGAACAAGTAGCAATTGCATATTTGAACGTTTTGCAGTGGGGAAAGATAAGACCTCCTGTCTTATCAGCTGGATCAACTGCTGCAACAAAGTCATGCAGGGAAATTCGAATGATTGCATTTTGGGGAAGGCAGCAAAGAAAGAACTATTAACACGGAAAGACAGCCCCTGCTGATAATAGTTCTGGGAATATGTTTCTAGGCACTGGAACTTTCTTGAAGTTAGTTGAATTGAAAGATTGGACTGTGGTATGATAATGGTTTGGTACTTTCCTGAATGATACCTATGTGTAGCTTGAGAGATAAAATGGGTGAGAGACCATTTTCAGAAATAAGTTTGGATATGGAGACCATTACTGAGAAAAACCATGTGTTTTCAAAAGATATTCCTCAGGAATGTGGGAGTGAGTTATGGGTGATACTTGGAAAGATGTTATCTCTCTGTTACTGCTGCTGACAATGAAATTCAGGACAGACACTAGGAAAATCTCTTTGCTAAAAGTGTGAGGTGGCACTGGAACAAGCAGGGAATTTGTGAAATATCCACCCTGAGAAATTTTCAGGACTCAACTATATGAAGCCATGGCTGACTTGACCTTGCTTTGACAGTAGACTCTGAGCTGGATGCTGGAGTGGATGATCTCCAGAGGTCCCTTCCAAACAACTTTTCTTTCGGTCTTTAATTTTGAAGCTGCACTACTGCATTTGTCATGAAACATGCTAACAGCTTTTTCCATCTGCAAAACACCTTTAAACACATTTAACATGGATACACAATGAGACTGTGTTTATCATTAAGACCTCTTCATTCTTGCATTATAAACAAACTGCTTTCAGTTCACTGTCCTTTGAATTCTGAAAGCACTCGATAATACAGCAGTGGCATTAAATCTGTTACTTCGATATGAATTCTTGGAAATAGAGCTACTTGACAATGAACAGAATAAAAAGAAAGAAGTGATTAGTGAAAGGGAGGAAGAAGGTGGATGTGAAGCGAGCTAGCCTTTGAGGGCAACAAGCAGACAAGCAATAAGAAGCTTCCATGTTTCCTTTGTATCAGCTATGAAATGCGTAACATTTCAGTTTGTTTTGCCCATATTGCCCTCCATGGATGCACCATTAGATTATATTTAAAGGCTGGTAATTAATGATAGCTTGTTAAAATAATCATCCTAAATGCATTTTAGACATTGAGTCTAAGCATCTTAAGCACTAACTCATCCAGAAAAATCAAAGTCTTTCGAAGAAAATGATTGAAATATCAGGGCATTTTTTTTTTGCTTGTCTTTGAAATAAGGCAGCAAATGCTGTTGTGGCAGCGATGATGCAATAGCTTCACTGATATTTCTAAAAAAAATAAATGTCTTAACCTTATCAGGGCATTTCATAAAAAATCTCTCCCAAGGAAGGCAGTGGTTATTTTCTCTCTCTTTTTTTTAAAATAAAAGATATGTTCTTATAATGTACTGTTATTAGTAAAAGAACTCTAAATAATGCATCGAGTCTCTGTCAAGTAATGATTTAGTGTTTTTTTTCATCTGTCCCTGAGGAGAAGATTCCACTGGATGAAGAGAAGTGGGAGTAGGGTAGCTGTCTGTGGAAGGAAAAAAGAAGTGTGCTAGTTTATCAACCCACCACATTGTGTGGTAAGTTCTATAGTAGAATTCCGCAGCTTTCCCTGCCTTTCTAAGAGTCAAATGTTGTGCCAGTCCAAGTGGAGAGAGACCAGGGAGCACATTCTGGTGTGCCATGGCAGGGGAGTTACTGTAATGTAGCCCTGCAAATGCCATCACAGTGTATGTAATACTGCACAGCCAAATCTTTAGGCCAATGGCTGCTCTGAAGTAGGAGGCTTTCCAAGATGGTTCTGTGTTTTCACAAGAAATTTTTTTCACATCTGATTTTTTAATGTTTATTATGAGAGAGATGGCTGAACTATCAGTTGTCTTGTTCAGCAGCAAAAACTGCACCTTATGTTTTGGCAGTGGTCATCCTGTCATCAGACCTATTTGATGATGTTGTTTTAAGACAAGATTGATCTTTATTGAATGCCGTGGTCATACAGGAAACCTTTGTGCATTAAGTACTTTAGTGTTGAGAGTTAGCTGGTAGATTTTCCAAAGGATTGATAGTGACATGTAGTACATACTGCAAAATACTTTCTGATGGCATTTTTACTGTATCCATCTCGTAAGCTTAAAAGGATTAATTAAATACAGATTGAGCTAATGAAGACCCATTCTTGAGGAAAAGGGACAAAAGCAGATATACTGAATTTAGATGAAAACATAAATTTGCTCAATAGCTTTTAGTTTGTTCAGGATTCTGAAAAGTGGAAAGCAGCAGGCCAGAGCTTTTCATATCTTGAATTGTACACAAATGAACGTATTCATACTCCAGAACTGACAGATTTACAGAAATTCAAAAGCCAATTTCACATTTGTCTGTATGAGACAGACATTGAATCATTGTCATTTTGTCTTTGCTTTTTTATGTTTCTTGTCTTGATCATGAAGAAAACTTGGAAATCAAACATGGGAAAATTATAGGGATTTTTAAATACTTTGTTTTTAAACACTGTGAAAAAATCAATTGGATTCACTTTAACCACTAAAATTGAAGATTCTGGAAAGAGCCACCAGAATTTTTTCCCCTGTTGAATAGATTTTAAATTATTTTCATAGTGGTCCTGTACATCTCACAAAAGTTTACTGACAGCACATTTATCACCATTTTACTGCTTACGAATATAGATGTTGGTGGCAATTTCATATAATAAACATGCTAGAAAAAATCATTAGATTTTTCAGCCTCAAGCAAGAGCTAAATAATTTAATATCCTTCTTTAGTAAATGCACATTGAAATACATCCAGATCAAAAGCCAGACATCAACTGAACTGATAATCAAAGAGATTATAATTCTTAGCAAAGCTCCTGAGTCAAAACTGTGCTTTTTCTTTCAGTCTGAGAAAATAGCAAAATGTGAAGTATTTGTACTTGAAATCCCAGCAGAGAAGTGGATGTGATTTTTCTCTTTCTCTGTTTTTCCTCAGCAGATAACGTTTTCACTTGTGATGAAACTGATCTCAGTTGGAAATACCGCAGCTTTCTTTATAGTTACATTGTTTACAATCTATTAGGTGAACTAACACTGATATTTGCATTTAAAAAAAAAAAACCAGGAAATTGTATGTGGTTTTTGTGAGGAGTAGCTAAATCTAACAAGATCCTAGTTTATAACGTCTTTTTCTGTGAAAGAAGGGGTATGTGCTGAAGGATTACAGTGATAAATTATTTCTGTAATGAAGTTAACTTTCAGTTCCTCCCCAGTTTCTAAAGAGCAGAAATCAGGGCTGAGGGGTTCCAAGGTTGTGAACTGTGCCAACAATTCGTGGTGATGCGGTGCTGTATCATGTGACAGATCGCCTGGGGTTTTCAGGGGCTCCAGCATTTATGGCTTCTAAGAATCTGCATCTGAAAATATACACTTTATATTCTGGAAAATTGGATTGTCTGAGCGAATTTAATTTTCCTTTGTTTTATTAGTGTGTTAATGGCATAAATGCCAATAACTGGATTATGGACTATTTATTTCTTCTCAAGTGATGATTGTGCGTAGGGATCGCCACCACCAGCTAAATCAGGATATGGTGTGATCAGAGCAGTTACCCTCAGTGATCTTATAAGTAAAATATGGTAAAATTATACCTAATATTTCATCCTTCTGTTTCCAATTGACAATTTTTGCATTTTTCAGAACATGTGGTTCCTGACACATGCAGAAAACGTAACTCAAATGATCAGGATGTCCAATGGTGTTTTTATCCTCCACCACATTGACAGTACAGAAGGGATGAGTTCAAAACACAGTTCAGCACACTGCAAAGTGCTCTCAGAAATTACTCACTGGCAGGAAGGGTGTAGGTGGCACTTATGAGGGGCAAGTTAACGCAATTTCTTAAAAAGAGCAGAATTTGTGGATATTAGAGGTTTTAGTGCTCCAGCTTCTTGAATGTAGAGTAAAATGAATCAGATAATATTCAGGATTCAAACTGGTTGCTTTCGAAACCAGTAGAGACTCTAAATCATTGCATAAGTATTAATAAAGTTTGCATCATCTTTAGCATTACTAATACTGTAATTTTATATGATGCATGTTGCAATTTCACCACCTACATCAGGGCCTCTGAGCTCAAGGTTAGGAACAAATATATAACCAATGTCTACTCTTGTCTCCTGAACATACTGCACACGCTATGGTACACTAAATTCTTCATATAAATTCTTTGTAAATGTCTTTCAAGTCAAGTTCAGATGTTTATTTCAAGCTGCTATTGAATATATGGAAAAAAGCACTATTTTTGTGAACTTGATTTTCTTCAGAAGACAGTAAACAACTCATTTTTTCCCTTCCCCTCATTTTTCATGACTAAACATTCCAACATTTTTTATATTCTTGAGTTCAATAAATAGTTCTCTAACTAAATGTGTGTAGTTTTAAATATTTATAGTTTACATATTAAATATGTAAATTTCATAAACAGAAAGCTATAGCCATGAATTAGGATTTATGTGTGGATTTGTACTGGAAAATGAAGTACATTTTAAATGGGTTTTAATGAAGTTTTAAAACTGTAATTGTAAGTTTAAAATGTATTTTTTCTTTTGCATTCATTTCAAAGGAATGAACATATCTGACAGGAAAATTGTCAGAAAGCACATTTATGTCTGTTAGCTGTGTGTTTAAATCAGTTATTTAGAAAATGATGGAAATGACTAGCTAGGTATTATGTGATGCGGTGAGTACTTTAGGGTATTTAGAACTATTAACCCACAAAGTAATTGAAAGCTACTTTTTAACATTTAAAAAGCGACACGGAACATCCATTTATTTCTCCGTGAAGGTTATTTGTAACAGCCTGTTATTCCTTAAATTTCTTTCATTATATTCTCACCTGTTAAGTTTACATTTTTGGTCCATTAGCATGATGTTTCATCCTGCTCTGCCCTCCTCCAACTGAACAGCAATTCTGCACCGTCAGAAATGCCTCTGGCACCTGGATGTGCTCCAGAGTCCCTGGTTTTGTTATCTGGTATCTCTGCTTTTCCTGAGCATTACATGTTGCCTATCAGGAGATGTGGGTCTGTGATACTTTACTAATAATCATGGGCTGGCTTTGAGCATGAGACGAGCACCTCAATGTTGAGCTGAGCTAAGGCAGTAGCACCTTTGGGAAGCAGTAGTGATAGGCCAAGGGGGAATGGCTTTAAACTGAAAGAAGGTAGATTTAGGTTAGATATAAGGAAGAAGTTCTTTCCTGTGAGAGTGGTGAGGCACTGAAACAGGTTGCCCAGAGAAGTTATGGATGTCTCATCCCTGGAAATGTTCAAGGGCAGGTTAGATGGGGCTTTGAGCAACCTGGTATAGCAGAAGGTGTTCCTGCCCATGGCAAGAGGGTTAGAACTAGATGATCTTTAAGGTCCCTTCCATCTCAAACCATTCTATGATTCTATGAATAATGGTAGCATAAATACCTAAGGATATTTTAGTTCCTGAATTTATACACATGTGAATTTGCGGATGCTCAAAACGTCTGGACATTGAAAAGAGAAGAGGGGTTGAAAGGTTGAACTTAGAAGCACTTTTGAGGAGTAAGTGCTATTCTGAACTGCTAAATTGCTTTTGATGGGAGCTTCAGTACTTTGTTGTTTCCTGGAGCAATGGAACTTATCTAAATCATTGTAATCCTTCCCTGCATAGGCCAGTGAAATCAGTGCTGTAGGGAAAACCACTGGTGAAGTAAAAAATGGAGCGAGTCTGGAGGGTGAAGGGGATGGGATGTCTTTGCAGTCAGCAGTGCTGTGGCAAAGTGTGAAAATTGCATTGTTAGTAGCTGAATTAATCTGCTTGAAGTCCTGAGCAATGTGGTGTACAACACAAACATTTCTATACTGTACTGCAGGTTACAGACATAGTTGTAATGGATGTGTCAGACAAAACTTGGGAAGAAAGCTGACAGTAAGACTGGAGAGGTAGGAAGTCCTAAAAAACATTATGAGAAGGTGAAGGAAAAGTAATGGAAGTCAGAAATGAGAGAAATGAAAGAAGAGGGAAAAAAGGTAATTAGTATTGAAAAATTAAGTAAAACCACTAAGAGGTGATGTTAGTGAGATTTAAGAAATAAGTGTGTGAGGGCATTTACGACACGGACTCTGAAGAGAGATTGAAGACCTAGTTTATTCTACAAGCTCGTTTATATATCTTTCGGTTAACAAGAAAGTTCTACTGGGCAAAAGCCAATTGGTTGTTCTTATCTGTGCAAGCGCTTACATTGTCCATTTCATTGGCTATAAGTTATTGTCCACATGACTCCAGCTAGTCATGATGACTCGGCACATTCTTCTAGCTACTTCCTCCACAATCCGGGTTCACCTCCATTCACGTCCCTCTGCGCTCCGCGGTCTCCTATTAGTTCCATGTAGTCGTGGCTTCCTGCCTCTTCCAGAAATGTTCCCACAAGTGTGAATCAAAGAAGATCAAGAAACATGGGAATCGATCAAATACTTCATCATTTGCACCTAATATCAAGTTTTCTTGACCTTTTGGTAAATAACAGTGTAGAATCCATAGATTACTTGGCAGAACACCTGCAAGTAGCTTGTAAGCATGGCTTAACAGGACAATATCCTGTTAATGTGCTTACAGCAACCTTTCACACTGTTGAAGGGATTCTCACAATGTCTGTTAATCCCCCAATAGACACTTAAAAGCCTCTTCCAAGAAAAAGTTTAGTTGTGCTTTGTCACATATTGCAGGATAAGGGATTTCAGTAAGGAGACCAAAGACTTCCTAGTATTGCATTTGCTTGCTGGCTTCATTATCACAGCTTTCCACATGATAGTGATACTAGGGACAACTCTTTTCTTTCTGTACAAACAAGTTTTGCCATTGACTTCCATACCTGAGCCTAGCTGAACTATAAACAAGATTTCCCTCCTTTCCCTCCAGCACTTTTATACAAAAGCACTTGACTGCACTTGTTACTCAGTCTTGCCCAAATAATTATATGTTGATCTATATAACTAGATATAGGTAGGTATAAAGGAGACTTTTTACATCCCAGGATGGCCTATTCTAGTATGCTAGAAGATGTATTTCTACTCAGGAAGCCAGGAATGCTACTTTCCATCATATCTTCAAGTGAGAATGCTCTAGATCTTTGCTTGATTTATTTTGCTATTATTATTTCCATTCTTAGTATCTCTTCAGCATGTGCGGACAATCCTCCTTTGCTGCCATTCTTTCAGTGTAGGGGTTGCCTTCTCAGTCATCAGCACTAGGCAATATGTCACATTTTTGGTCGACCTCTTGTTCTCTCATGTCTTCTGAAGTGTTTACAGGATTTGTGTCACTCCGGCTCTCTGCATGCCAGGCATGTGAGGCAGCCACTCTGCTCCAGCCTGACAGGAGCTTTGGGCATAATAAGAAGACTTGTCCTTTCACAGCTTTACAGTGCTCTTCAGTCCCGTGGTTGGGTCTTTATTTGACTCTAGAGATAACCTCGCATTTTTTTTCAGCATTCAGAAGCCTGGAGTAATGTCAGATAACACAAATTAGACTGTGCAGTTGCCATAGTTGTTTGTGGGAACTCACAAGGTTATGTTTTGTTTCCTTTCTTTTCCTTTCAGTTGTCTTCTATCACTTACAGCAGCAACAGACTGACTGCTATTAATCTTTCATTTCTGACATATTATTATTTTTTTGGCATCTGGTTACCACCCTGTTTCTGTCTGATAAACACTTGGGGCTATGACTTTGTAAGGATCTGTGCACACACTTCATTAGAAGCACTCTGCTGATTTTGTTTGAATTGCTACTGTGATTTAATCTCTGTAGGGATCTAAGTTTGCGGTTGAAAAATTTGATAACTCTGTGGCAATGATTGTTGTAAGTACTGTGTGATTGGCTGCTAATACAGAAAAGAATGTAAGCACTGACTGTATTTGCCATTACAAAATGCGCTCACACTGTTACATGCTAGTGCTCATCTTCGTGTGTCTCCCTTCCTACGAATGCAGCCAGTTTTGATTATATACCATCCTGCTTGATTTAAAAAAAACCAAAACTCAAACCCAATAACAGCAAAACCCAAAACACTGAAATTTCAAACACTGTGCTGAAGCTTACCACTACTAAACACAGGCTTACCCTGGCCAGCTGACTTGCATATTGAAATAGTCTCCGCTCCTGGTGCTGTCTGTTCTTATAGGCTCTCTATACAGGCTTGGCTGCAGGAAACCCAGGAAAAATTTGGGAAAAATCCCAAACAAAGCAAACCAGAAAAAACCCAGGAAACTTTGGGTGTGCTCTTTTTTTTTTTTTTTTTAAGGATTTTCTTGTAAACTCCTGCAACTATTTTCTGGTTTTAGCAGTGTTTGAACGTTCTTGTTTTGTGGGTCTCTTTCTACTGAGTTTTGAAATAATTAATTTATACTGATTGTACTGGAAGATAACAGTAATTCATAACTTTCTGGATTAGTATGAAATGAATGAAATAGTAGTTACTTAGTGCAAAATATTTTCAGGATTCTTGTGCTTATTTAAATTTTTTCTTTTTTTTTTCTTTTTTTTCCTTTTTCTGTTTTGAAAGGGCTCAAAAGAGATTGTCAGCTTAATACGGAAGATTTTCTTCCCTAACATGCTTCTCTTAGTTATCTAGAAGTACTTAATGTGAACAATATATTTGTTCACAGTTTGTCATAGCAATTCAGATTTGGTTATGCATAGCAACTGTCACTGCTGAAATATAGTAGTTAAACTAATGGCTAATTTAAAAGAAAAGGAGGAGGGGAGGTTGGAAGGGGAGGAAAAAAAGGATATGCCATACGTGAAATATTGTTTAACATAAACAGGTCAGAACAATATGTTCTGTTTTGTATTGCAATAATAACTCACCACTGAGCTCCAGATTATTATTGGGAAATCCCCATATGTCTGATTCTTTAGAAAAATAGTTGCAGGACTTTTAGGAGAGGGTTTTGTGTAATGGTTTGGTATTTCACTGCCTTGAAATGAAGAGGCAGGGACAATGCTGTAGAAAAAAGCATGATAAAAGCCATCTTTCTCTCTTACTGTTTATGTTCTCCCTTAACAAGACGGAGGTAAAAGTTCAATTAGCAGCATTACTCATAGATTTGTCATGTCTAAGATTTGAGTTCCCCAGAAAAACACTCTGCAGTCAAGTTCTACTGCTATTCTTAGCAATTTTTCAACCTTGCCCAAAAGGATGGAAGATGAGACTACTGCTGATGAGTCATATTGATGACAAACAGAATGGATAATGTCAAGTAGGTGTTTGGCTCCTACATGAACTGTCCTCACCAGTTAATATCTTTACTGAAATAGTGTATCAGAAATAGAGAATTGGACCAAGCACAGATGTTGCAAAGTAGGATTGTAAAAGCTGGTAGGGTGATGTCTTCCATTTTCTGTTTGTGCTCTGGGTGTGTTTCTTGATGTAAACCTGAGATTTACGTAACATTTGGTAACCCTAGGAAAAAATGGTATGTGTGAGGCAGGGTTGTATTTCATGGCTGGCTCACTGCCATGAGGAAAGTGTTGTCAATATTAGGTCAGTAAATAAGAATGGACATATTGACCTCATGGGTGGTCCATCTAGCCCAGTATCATGTCTCTGACTGTTGCTTGCAGGTCATGCTTAAGAAAAAAAGGTGTGGGGAAAAGGATCAATATGCCTGCTCCTTCCTAGTCCTCCTGGCCTTAGTGTAAAAGAGTGGATCTATTCACTGTGGGTGTATTTTCTTGGTTTTAGGACTGTTTTTCTTTCTGGCATCTGGAACTTCCTGAGGCAGTGGGTTTCTTAATGTAATTATGTGTTATATGAAACCCTACCAGTTTCAATTGTATGATAAATTTGTGTGGTGCCTCATGGCAATTTTGGTCTTCTACCAAACTGCCCTTTATACATATCTGCTTTTTGACACAATATTGTAGTAGGAATAGTCTTGCCCAAGATGCCACTGGCTCGTGTTTACAGTGAATCTTGTCTATGAATTGTTCAATTAATGTTGCTTAGACAGGATTCATATCTCATCCTTTAGCTGTCTATGAGGTACATCTGAGTGAGAAAGTCATTGGAGTTTCTTGTACAGTTTATGAAAAAAAAAGCACAAGAATTGTAGAACATGATTAATCTGATCCATATTAAATATTTACCTTTGAGTAGGATGAGCTACACCTCAGAAATTCTGATTTCTTTATATTGCATATAAAGAGAGCACAACTCAGATATAGATTTCTATTCTGGACACCTTTGCATTTGATCAGAAGAATATGAGTCTTAACAAGGTCATTCACTAGGGAAGAATGAATATGCATAATCTTGGGAAACAACTATGTTTCAGGAAATAATTCATGAGGTAATAGTCTGCTAAAGTGTATTTTACTTGTTTTCCTTGCTCGGATACCCTATGGGCAGGTGGTAGCTAGGTTCTTTGGTCACAAGCTAAAGCACCTCTGCAGTACAGAAAGAAATGGCAAGGAAATTTCATCTAATTAAATACTCTTAAAACAATTTTTTTTTTCTTAATGCCTGACATCATGGTGCAGGCATTTTTTTTTTTTTTTTTTTTTTGTGAAATCACCTATAATCTCAAAAGTGTCCATTCCTGGGATGATGAAAGTGTTTCATTTGGACTATAAAGAGAATTCCCAGCTCAGTGTCTCTTAAAAGGTTACCCATAGCATTTTGATTAATGTTATCTCTTTTATGTTTGACAGCTAGCAAAAAGGAGGAAAAGGGACCTTGAAAAAACAAGGCAAGGTGAAGAAAAACACTTTGCTCCTTTAACTAAAGCAAGATGTCAGGTAAATGTTATCCTCACAAGCACATGGTATGCAGTGGGCTGGAGAATAAGAGATGATCCTAGGCCCTGAGAAAGAGAAGAATTAGTCCCTGCACCCAGGAGATAGTGAGCATCAGCTTGCAAATGCCTTGATGGTGTGCCTTTAGCTGAGAGCTCGCCATCTCAAGATCATTCCAAAAATTTGATCTGCCTGATGGCTGAGGAATCTGTAGCTGCCATACTGCACGTTGGCACAAACATACTGCCGTGCAATTGATGTTGCCCTTTTGATGTCAAATCTTTCCTGATCCTGATGCCAAATCCATAGTGTTTGATTCCACAAAGCAAATGGAAGTGATATTTTGATTTTAACCATTTTCCAGTGAAAAGGTAGGATTGGAAAGTTAATCCAAGGACATAAACCGTCCTAGACTGAGCCAATAAGTAAGCATTCAAGAATCTCTAGCATTTGATTTATCCTGGTTTTGCAGTTTCTGTAACTAACAGCAAATGACATTTAGTTTCTAGTAATGCTTTCCAGCATTCTTGTGCAATGTTTTCCTTAAAACAAACAAAAAAGACGTTCATGCCTATTTCTTGGTTGTTCTGGCATTTCAGCATTCCTTCCCACAGAAATTTCAGGTGCCAGTATAAGATTTTGGTATAGAAAGTGTAAAGAAACTAAAGATAGGTACCATTTTAAGTTTATGTAAGACCTATGCTATGAATTTTGGAAGTCAAACTCTAGGTGTTTGAGACCTACAGGAGATTTTAATATTCTACTTGCTAGTCTTCTGAAATAATCAGAGAGATGAGAGTGGGTAGGCCCTGAGTTACAGTCTTTTTTCTCCTACTAATTTAGAGTCTGTTCTTGCTTTAATTACCTGATCTTCATTCCCCAAAACTAGAAATTTAGAAATTGTTATTTTAGTTAGCATGGCTAGTCAATAGGTTATGATTCATCATCTGTCCTGAGTTTAGACAACTGCATTTACATCTCAACAGGTTGTCTAGGCTCCTGTTGTAGTCAGTGGATGGAAACAGGGTCTTCCTGGGTGTTATTCTCTGCTGTAGTTTAGATGTCAATCTTACAGTGAAATGAATAATTTTCCAAGAAGTGCCTATTCTCTCTCCTTTGACCATAATGGAGCCTTGAACGAGCTCAAATGTAGATATGATAAGTACTTAAATTTCCGTAGCTATCTGTATGGGAAACTGCAGTTTAAGTCTGCAGAAACTGGCTTTTCAGATTATTGCAATGCTATTTTATTGTCTTTCAAATTATTGTATTCGTTGTTTAGAGTTATCTTTGGTGTGGAGCAGAGGTATCAGCTGACACACCAAATTTTAGATGGGAAGTTCAAGATAGACATGATTGAAAATGCAGAAGAAATGTAGACTGAAATCTGGGCAAAGTCCCAAGAAATAGCTGGTTACATTCCTACTCCTGTGAAAAGTGCTTGACTATTTTAAGAGCCACTCTTTTTGATTGATAGCACAAGGTATTTCAGGCTGAAAGAGGACTTGCAGCATGTTAAGTATGTCAGTGGCATTTATTATCTTACATACTTTTGTCTTTCATCTTTTCTAAAGTCATTCACACAGCCTGGTTAAATATTCTACTACATCCTGAATATTCTTTCTGGTACATTTGGCAAGCTAACAAGGATCTGCTCATATTTCTCACTTGAAAAATAAAGGATAAAATGATTAGGAAAACATTCAATTTGTGCTGTCAATTATACAAATTTAAGTACTGCAGTTTTCAAGCTGTAATAATCATAACCCTTTCCTGTCATAGAATATTGCCATTTAAATGCCGCTACCACAGTGTGATTGACCCACACAGTTTGTATATTTCTTTATTTTCTTATCAAAGAGAATAGTCTGGGAAAGTTACTCTGTTTGCTGTATTTGTAAATTCAGGATGATCTCTATGATTTAGTGGTTAAGAAAAGGAAAGAAAAAAATATGAAGGGACATTACATAGCCTAAGAGAGGATGATCATAGGTTCAGAAAAAAAAATGGCCGAGTGGTAATAGACTCCTGAAAAGTCTGTTTCTCCCCGGAAAGTGCATTCTGTTTTGGGAAAATAGAATTAAGAAATATGGAGAAAAGGTCATTATACTAATGGGATGAATTATGTATACTTAATAAATGCTTTTCTCCCAGTAGTAGTTTGTCAGAAGGTGATTCAAAGTACTTAACCAGTATATATTCATAGATTGCACCAGTCAGTCCATCTTCCTTCGAGGAATCAATGAAAGTTTCATTTGGGCTGTAGAGAACTTTTCTACTCCTTCATGAAAGTGAGGGACAGAAATATGTGAAAATGTCCCACTCTCATTGCTTGAATTTTTCTTCACTCCATAGTGTATATACATTGTTGAGTATAAATTGAAGCAGTAAAAATATGCAGGAACTGTGCATTAATGTCTTGCAAGAATTTACTGGAATTACAGCAACAGAGGAGCCAGTTGATTGCTCTCATTTAATTTTCCATTTCTGTTAAAAAATCATAATGCAGACAATTTAGTTCAAGTAAAAAGTGCCTTACAATATAAAATCTTTACAGAAAGAGTAGCTTTTGTCATTTAAACAAGAATAAATTTACAAAGGACACCGTCTACTAATAAAAAAGTAAGGACATTCTTTTATAGAAAAGGGGAACGACTAGGTTATATCACACCTGATAGACCTTATCAATGCACATGGCCATGCTGTGCTGCACCACTGAGAGTGATGTACTCTACACACCTGAAGCCTCCCCAACAAGAAAATTCCAGACATGCTAGATGCAAGTATAAGAAAAGTATGACTTGCCTAAGATCACATAATGACAGAGACAGGAATGAAATCTGTAGGATGGCAACTGGTCATATGTTCTTGGTGGCTGTCTTTGAGAATTATTTCTTTAGACAGACACACAAACTAATGAAGTTGGCTGCTGTCTTCTGAGAGGAGATTTGCCAGCATGCAAAATCTGCTGTCAATGTTTTCAGAGATAGATAACATGAAAATGGCACCAAGAGTTACTGAATAGCCTAGGCTGGCTGAACAGCTTGTGTGCTTTTTGGTACCACCACCCTTCATCTGCACAGCACATAGAGAATAGCTGGGTTGTGGTAGAGACAGCATTTATCTCAAGTTTTCTAATTGACAAGAGGAACTGAGCATCTCCAGGGGCCATTGTATACCAGTGGGAGGAAGCTGCTACTGTCCTATCAGTACATCATTTGTTTATAGACTGGGCTTGCTGTCAGGGTCAGGTTGCTCTTCTCCCTCACTCCAAAAACCCGGTTCTGAAGATTCTACAGACCTTTGGATAACGTATCAGCAATGTAACAAAGCAGTCCTTGTAATATTATGGCATGTAGATTATTTTTAGTCTGTTTAGTCTAAACCAGATTTGGTCTTTTCCTATTTATTTTCCAGATATATATCATGGTTCTTTAACTAGAGATGTCAAAAGACAAAAAAAGTAAACAGCTCTTATGGACCACAGTTGAAAGCTAGTTTACTGCAGTGCAAGGCAAGGAAATCTCCCAATCTGCTGCCTGAGTTGAAAAGCCTTTCACACCTTGAGTATGATTCAGACTTAATTTTAATGATTCAGTCAAAATTCTAGAAAAACTAAATTTTAATTCCCTTGAGGTCATGAGCATCCATCAACATTAGGGCATTCAAGGCTTTTTATATTAAAAAGCCCAAGCACATCAATTTCAGCTTCAATGAGTTTGCTTTACAGTATACTCTGAGTATTTTGATGCCAATCTGAAACTGCAGCCCCATCACAAATGCAGAAAGCAGGAGTTATTTTGACAAGTCCTCTGATCTTATGGGTTTGATCTAAGCCTGCCTCACAGAATGGAGGTGCATGGGGTAGCCACTTCTGTTTTTCTGTTTTACTTTCCAAAAGGAAAGCAAAAGTCGTTGGCCCCTTTTAGAAGACACCCTGCAGGCATCGGGCTGTAAGAGGGGGCCTTCAGCATCCTGGACAACTAGCTATTGAAAAACTTCTTTAAACCAACCTTAAGGTGCTTCTCAAACCCTAAATCTCACCCTGTATGAAGAATGTCTCCTCAGTGTCAGCGGACAAAAAGCAACCATAAATGTTGGATATTTTCTGAATACAAAGCAGCTGTATTAGACAAAGGAATGAGCATTACCTCTTGCAAGAACTGTCTTATGCCTTGTGGTTGGGGAATACTTACATAAGTTTTTTTCAGGCAGAATTTATTCAGAAAGTTTGTTTTAAAAGGAAACACAACTGCTTTTATTAGACACCAGCCTTAATGTTTAGTACTGTAACAATCTCTATATTGCTAGGCTCATCCCTGGTGTAGCAGAAAGAATAATTTAGCATTGGAAATACTTTTTGAATGACACAAGTTATAAATAGCTTGTGGAGGATATTAATTGGATTTAGGAAGGTATTTAGAAATGGAGTATATGCTAAAGGAAAACATTGTAAGAAATAAGTAACAGTTCTTACTATAGATTCATGAATATTTGAGATAAGAAATACCTTTCTGCACCTTACGTACTTTCCTTTCTTAGGAAAAACCTGATCCCTGCAGCTTGGCAAAGAATTGGAATTCTTCTTGTGGGGGATTATGTCAGAGAGTGGTAGATGGTACTGGAAAATATTTTGCTGCTTTATTTTTTCTTTTTCCCACTGATTCTGTGGTGTGGACCATTGAAGTCACAAGGAGATGCAAGGAGTGGTGTCAGTTCACACCAGCTGAAGAAGCAACTCACAGTCCCTTCATCTTCCCTCAGATGAGTTTTACCTCTGTCATGAATTCCTCCTCAGATTTTTATGCCTTCCTGAAGCCATAGGAATCATTCTGTCTAACTGCACAATTTTAGCTCTTCATAAACTTTGCCCCATCTTTAATTTAATGCTTTCTCCTAGGAAAAGTGGTGTCGGATTTTGTTTCTCGATGTATTTATTTTTGTTTACTGCTGACAATATATCTAGATAGTTTTAAAAAAATAAGAAGGGGCTTGCAGTATCCTATACAATCTTAAACTGCTGTGGTTAGAAAATCATTTACTACTTTCTTCCTGTGCTGATGTATAGTTTAGGATTTACCTACAAATCATGGGGACTGTGTCAAAGAGTACAGTATCATTTGCATTTCCTTTTCTCAATGTCATGACACTTGTCAGGTTTGAGGCTTTTTGGTTTATTTTAAATTTTTTCATTACAGTACTTACTGCATAGATCAAGTATGTTTTCTGGAAATGTTTTTAGAGAATTAAGGTTCAAGAAGGTGCAGTAATATTTACACATATTTACATATATATAAACATGAAACTGATTCTGTTTGAGGATAATGGATAAACAGATCCCTGAGGCTATTGCCTTTATACTGTTGGTATTCTGTATCATTAGGAATGAACTTGGCTGGCTGTCATCAAAAAACTTCACTTTCATAACAGGCAGAGAAATATAATTAATTGCTTTTGCAGTATTGCATACCATAAGCTCAAAGGCTCTCAGTGTATTTTATTACAGTTTCAATTGACTGATGGATATTAACCTTATGCTAATTACTGTAAATGTACAATCTGGTCTTAAATGGTACTTAATACAAAGACTACTGATGTAATTTATTCATGAAAAAAAAGTATTTTAATAAGTTTTATTTTTTACTTTATGCAGCCATTTTAGAAATTGACAAATTAATGCACTACTTCTGACCATCTATAATATTTATGGTGCACTTCCAGTCACCACAAGACATCCAAGTTGGCTGCACCTAACTCTTTAAAGCATCAACTTCTTAAAGTAATAATATTGTTTACACCTTTATAAGTGATTCTTCAAATCTTTGAGTACCTGTCATGTGCCTTACTTAAGGATATCGATACTCATGCCAAAAATAATAATGCAAAAAAGGTTGTTGTTCTGGAGGCTCATGTAAAGAGTAAGTTATAATGCATATTTTACATGCAGTTCAGAATGTCTCACAGTAATAATGTTCAGCCTTGTTAACAGTGTAATCTGTCTCATGATTTGGGAGGATATTGCCAAGGATTTGACTTGGTTTCCATTAGTTGATCCCACTACAATAATTTCACAGTTAAAGGAAAATTAGTATGTAAGTAGAGAGAAATCATACGACAAAACACAAACCAAGTCCACCTTGTGCTTTGTTTTCTCATTAGAGAAAGCAAGAGCAAGAGATTTCATTTGACTTTCTATAAATATTTTAGTCAAAATACTTTGGATAAAATTTGAGGACATGCCCTTTCTTCACTGAAATCAGTAGTGAAAATCTCAGAGGCACCTCTGGTCCCAACATTTCCATCACATCTCTTCCCACCTCAAAACACATTCACTGATCTGGGCAGGTACATTTCTACATCAGCACCTTTCAATCTGATAGGGATGTATGGACATGCTGGTTAGTGACTGTGATGTGAGCTACCACCACTGTAGGGAACATTCACTGGAGATTGTTTAAACAGGGGTGAAATACCAAGGACTACTTCCAAGTTGGAGATTTAGGCACTAGTCTTTCCTGAAGGTGCTACTTGGGCACAGAAAACCTGCTGTCATTCATATGATTTTTTTAAGGGGTATTTTTATTTTATGATGGCTGTTACAGCTGGAAAACACTAGTTAGGCTAGAATGATGGTTTATTGACAATAAAAAATACAACATATCTCCTGCATATTTCTGCTGGCGTTATCTATGTCTTACAAAATCTTCATTGAGAGTAAGTCTGTAAAATGATTTCAAGGTCTTGTATAGATCATAATATATATCTACTACACTGCCATTATTGTATTAATAGGTGCTATATGTACTACTATGAAGGTATTTTGCTAAGAGAAATATGATTTGATAAATATGATGTTTTAGATAAATATGATGTCCAACTGCAATTGCTGTCAGTCTTTAAAATATCTACAATTGGAGGAATAAGTTTGCTTGTAATGCTTGGAGGTTTATTATTTATTCATCAGCTTCTTAAGTTAGATAGCCTTGGTGTCTCAGTTTACTGTAGCAGGGCATGTTGATTAGTGTTTTCTAGAAAGATCTGACATGTTAGGTTGATCTTGTCAGAGAGAGGTGGGTAGCATATGTAGTGCATTATCACTATACATTTTAGCTGTTGGCAGTGAGAGAAGCAAGCTGACGTTAATACATTTTGATAAGTGATACTGCTGTTACCAGTGTCACTTTTATCAGCAACTGCACAAAACACTGACCTAGAACTCTGATTTGATGTTATAATAAATTTTGCGTGTATTAATATACATATCACATCAGCTGCTTCATGACACACTCCTTGACATGAATATGGTTATTATGTATTGCTTCAGTTGTTAGCATTGCCCTTAATATCTCTCTCTATCTATCCTATTTCCCTCTATCTCCATCCCCCTATCCCTTAATGATAGAGATAGCATTTATTGGTTTGGATATGAAATGGTTATAGGTAACATTTTCTTATGAGAGGCTGTCCTACAATTAATTTCATTGCCAACAATTCATGATGTTATGAACAGATTCAATGTCATTCAAGGCTTTTTCCTCTTTCAAAGAGTACAAACCCATTTTGGATGTTTCATTCAAAATTAAATGTCTGGAAAAATATACATTTTCTGTTGAAATGTAATTATGATATTACTTATATAACTGGCACAGACTCTGAATGAATGGTGGAAATCTGGGCTGTGAGAATTTTACTTGCACAATTCTATGATGACTCTAGATGTCACTGGAATTCATTTGTCCATAGATTTTTATTTCATTTTCACCATGTGTGTACTATGGAAGAATGAACTAAGGGTGGAGTTTTCTTTATACCTGTGAGATATTTGGTGTGGAATCTCAATGGCTCTTAGTCCAGCATTGCCTATGAAGCATTAACCTTTGGGTGTTTTGGGCTCTCTTGCAATCTCCAGGCTGTGCTGCATGCATGCTCCCTCTTCAGCTTCTGGGGCCATGTTTAAAGGAAAGGATTCAAGTGCCTCCCACCATCTGGATGGGAGCCCCTTCAGTGTGGAAAATGAGTACAGAGCTGTACTGTACTTATTAAATGAAGTGACATTCTACACAATTAACTTGAGCTTTGCACGGCTGCTGACCCAGCCTGACTCAGGTCTGAGCTCAGGAACTGAAGAAGGGGTCACTGATCTATCTGTAGTAATCACCCAAAGTCACTATAGGGAGCTGCCTCAGGCAGCCGTCAGGAAAAGGCAGAAACAAGCCTAAACCCTGGCCCTTGAAAGCGGTGAGTATCTGAGGTTGGACCACAAGGGAAGCAGCTTGCCTTGTTCGGCATTCTCAGCTGTGACTCTTTCCAAATTTAGGCCTCTAAACTAGATATCAGTTTCTTACAAGAATAAGACTATAAAAATGGCCATGCTGGATCAACCAGAGTCCTGTTTTGTACAGCATCTTGTCTCAGGCTGTGGCTGGTAGCTGATACCTAGAGAAATGTGTGAGAAAGGGGCAAGCACAGGAACAGAACTCAGAAATCCTAATTTGCAGGAGAATTCCAATACCTTATCATTAGGCACAAGGCACGTGAATGGGTTTCTCCGAATGAAATTCTTTCATGTTTAACTAATTGAATACTCATTGAGCCAGAGTGGGGAAACTAAACTGTCCTTCTGATTCCCATGTCCTAATGATCAGCTAGTGCTTAGATTTTAACGGTTTTTGTTTCTGTATGTTCTTATTATGGGCTTTTTTTTTTTTTAATGATTCAATTTTATTCTTATAATTTTAAGAACCTTTTAATGGCTCTTAAAATATTCTTCATTCTGAACAGAATTTCGTTGTGTGTTTGAACATTTTTACATACAATGGCAAGAACTAACAGAAAACTAACATTTGGTGGCTTGTTTGTACACCCACTTTTGCTGCTATGTGAGTAAAATGCACTCTTTGCATTTTCCTTAAAAATATTGTTCATTTATTTTATCTTCATTTTTATATTTCATTTTTCAATAATCAGATTGTTATTTCATAAAGAAAAAGAAGGTCTGTGCATTGAGTTAGCACTCATTAGGCTAGCAGGTGGTGTTTGATAACTTAGTAGACATCATGTGGGTGTTACACAAGTGTGAACTCATCCTGCCCATCAGTTGCTACGAGTGGTACAGTGTATAAAAACTCATACCCAGAATATACTTTCTAAATGTATATTTATGTGCTGGTTGTTTTAATGTGGTGTCAAACAATTAAAAAAGAGCTAAATATATGAGAAGTGATGGATAATTCAATGGTTCTGACTAAAAAAAGTCCTGCCAAAGAGTTTTCCATGAAGTTTCAGGCTTGTTTTATCAGACATGAGAGGTTACATGGTTGCAAGTGTTCGATTAACATAGTTTGAATTGTTTGATTCAAACAAGCTATCCCATGCTAGTGGAGGCACATTCTCATGCTGCCCAGGGAAAATAGTAGTGGTAGGCTATTTAAATAAACATGTTTTCTTCATGGTCATTTATTCTATTTTGCAGTTGCGGATGTCCAACAGCCTATAGGAGCCTATCTGTGCCTCCACTGCCAGATAATAACCTTTTAAAATAGACTCACGATCATGCGCACATGCTCCAAGAGAGATAAGCTGAGTTTGGATGAGAAAAGCAGCTTCTGAAGTGTGCCACTTAGATAATTATGGGTGCCGAAACAAGCTGATCATTTAGAATTTGATCTTTTGATGTGATGCAGCATAATTCTTGCGGGACTGTGCCTTTAATTAGTCTTCATGGAATGAGGTATATTTTAAAGTAGGCAGGTGCAAATGTATCACAGCATGGATTTTTTGTTGTTGATTTTATGTCACATCTAAAACTTCATTAAAAAGGGCTCAAAATCTGCATTTTTTGCCAGGTAATCATTAAAAGCTACAGAATTTTGTGTGAGTAAGGCCTGATTTATTTTAATAGGATAACTATATAGCCTGCTGACATAGGAAACAGACTGCAAAAGCAAGTCCCAAATGCTTGACACTTCACCTTCACCCACTCAGCATTCTCCTGTCTTAAATTTTCAAATACACACACACAGAGACACACACTTTCTACAGAAAGCATGACAAAAGCCTCCAAATCCTGGATGCTCTACTGAATGTTTGAGGTTCCAGTAAACCAGAGGGACAGTGTAATGAAAAAGAAATAGTTTGTGCCCTGTATAGCATACAAGGAGCTCTGAAGCAGACCTGATTTTGGTTTTGTGGCAGAAATCCTCTGTGTAAGCCTTTTTTGCTGTTGAATTCTGCCAAAACCAGCTGTTGGCCACTGCAGTCTTAAAGTTTGTGTTTATTTATTGATAGTAAGAAGCCAAACACAAATGCTTTCCAATAACTTCAAATCTATCTGTGACCAGCCCCTCAATCCAGACCCTTTATCTGCAACCTCTGGCTTTTTTGTGAGCTTCAGGTGCTTCAGTGGGTCTTGGCTGCTCAATGGCCAAAGGCAGGTGCCAGAGAGTGATGCAGAGCAAAAGGTGCCCCCTTGAAGTTGCTTAAAGTTCCTTGCTCGCCTCTCAAATCCTTCACCCAAGGCCTTATCTTCAGGACTTTTGTGCTGATTGCTTCCCTGACTATAGGTCCTATCATTGTTATAATGTTGAATGGCTGGGTTTGACAATCCTCGCTAGGAAAATACTTTATCTGAAGGAAAGTTTCAACCTTTGGCAATTTGTTTCTTGATGCTAATGGAGGAAGACATCTTTCAAAGCTTATCCTGAAAAGCACATCTGAGAAAGAGACATCTGAAAATAACCTGGTAGCTGGGGCATTCATCAGTGCTGTAGGAAATTTGGGGTAAGTTTCCATATTGTCCTTCAACGAGGCATATTCAAAAGCAGTTCTCTTTCTCTATCCTGGTGTTTCTCCTAGTCACTCCATGCTGGATTCAAGGAACCTTTCAGATGAAAAGTGACGAAAAGCAAATATGTTCTGTTAAGAGATTTTGTTCAAGCAAACTGACTTTTTTATGTGGAAGAAAATACTTAGAAGAAAAATTCCTTGTCCATTTCAGAACTGCAAGGGAGATGAGATTTCCTATGTATACCGGTAATAGAGTCAGCTGAGGCAATACTACATGCAACAAACACAGCATTTGACTTCTACTGAAATTAAACACAACCTTTTAATTGAATTAAATTTTACCAGCTACAAGTATATTTAGTAATGTCCTACAAGGATCTTTTCTGGGAAGCAGTGGAAAAAATAAGTACTTGGTATAAGAGGGCTTTTGTGTCACTTCCAAAAATAACTTGTTTCATTTCCTTAACTTTCAACTCTTTTATATGTGCCAATTTCTGGCTGGTTAAAAACCAAGACCTAATAGGCAGGGCAGATGCAAAATCAAAGACTAGAACTGTAAGACATGGGCAGATGCAAAATCAAAGACTGTGTAAGACATGAACTGCATGAGGTAACTACTGTTTTTGGTAAAATGCACGTCTTTTATTACACTTTCTTTAAAAGTCAGAGAACGGGTGTTTCAGAGAAGACAACTGTGGGCACATCTGTCCTGTGTTTTTCTTGAGTGCCTGAGCTCTTCCGTTGACCTGCGGTCTCTGCTGTAATCAGAACCTCAGATGGATTGTGTTGGCCAGACTGAGCTCCTAACCACTTTTCTTTTTTTCTCCTGAAGAAACAATCATAGTCAGTAGGAATATAAAATCTACCACCACGAGAAAGACAGAATTTGACATAAATAATGCAATTTTAAAATAACCTGAAGCTTCAGTGAGGAGCATTCATAAATACAGTTAAATTGGATTTGCCAGTACGTTGGTGTTGAGATATTCTTAACACATCACTTACAGTTTTAGGGTTTTCAGTTTTATTTTTTTTTATTTTGAGACTGGATATGCTTTTGTATTATATAAACCTGTGAAGCTGTTCATGAGACGTTGATTATGACGCTTTCAGATTGCATGACGCCTTGTGCATACAGATGTGAGAGCTTTATTAAAAATGCTTGTGATTCCTTAACATTGTTCACAGGACTTAGATAATCTCTGGGATAAAGAATTCTAAGGAGAGTTATTTGCTGAAACATAAGAAGGAGTTTTATTAAGTCCATTTCTGTTTATTATCTGTAAGTCTTCTAACTTGTTAAAACATTGGGTGAAAAAGTATTATGAATTATAGGGTCTTTTCTGTTGAATTTAAATGAAAAATTCACATTTGATGTCTGGTCTAATGATACCTGCTCTTGGAAATTAAAACTTTGACTAATATCTCAAAACAACAAGGTAATCACTGAAACACTTAAATTTTTTTAAATTTTGTATTAGCCTTGTAATTTATATAATGTGAATTGCAATATTAATTTACATCAAAAACATGTTTTTCAGGAGATGGATGAAAAATACCAATCTCTGTTTGTAACAAACTATACATATATAATATTATTTTCCAGAGTTTTGATGTTGACTCTAACCCAGAGTTGAGTCTCTTTTTGAAATAATGCACATTGTTATAGTTGGGATTATGATGGTAAATGGCACTGCTCTGTTACTAGTAATGACAGAAATGATGTTTAATTGACATCCAAGATATATTTTTTTTCCCTTTTCAAAGCTAAGACCAAGTTCAAAAATCGCATCCATTTTAATTCAGTTCTCGGGTAAAATTTTAATTTTTTCAAATAACTCTCAACAAAAAATGGTCCAGAGTGATAAAAAAAATCAGCATGTCTTCTAAGTCTCGCAGGATTCTCCTTCATCCAGACATTTTATAGCATTGCAGTAAGCGAGCAACATTCTCTGTGAATCTGTCAGTTCTGCTCTTAGAAGACTGCAAAGTCATCTGCTACAAAGGCAAAATTAACAAAAGCCGCTTTGAAAAGCTACAGAATTCTGGAATCTAACCTTATAGTTTGAAGAAGAGAGTACACAACACTTACCGTAATCAAAATCCTAAACCACTGGAGAGGAGGAAAGAATATATCCCAATGTGGCATATGCTAGTTATCTAAATGCAGAGTTTAAGGGTAAGCAGTTCTCCCTGGTGATGAAAGTAGTTTCAGGATCTATATGGAATTACTGTCAGGGTCAACCTTGACACTGAGTTTATTTTGGGGTATTACAGGAAATACGGACTTTGAAATATTTTAAGCCAACAAATCTGGGCTTAAGTATGGGTTTTGAAATAATTTTTGAAATATTTTAATCTGACAAAAATGTTTATAAAATCTCTGAAAATGAAGTTCTGACAATAAACTCAGTTGCATCTTTAGTGTAAAGTAAATGACTGTGCAGATCTTTGTTAAACTTAAGCCCTTTTTATAATATTTTTATAATATGGTGATCCTTTTAGTTCATAGTGTCTATAAATATAGTGTTATTTACACATTTTCAGCTGAAAATCTAAAGTATTCTTTATAACATCAACAGAGGGTTGCTTAAATTTGAAAGACTCTTGTTTAGAAGTCTGATATTACTAGCACATTTTGTCATGAAGCCAAACCTAAACCCACAGTTTTCTCACTTATTTAGAAGTCAAATGTAAACTCTGCCATAATTCAAAGGCAGATTGCAAACTGGAAATGGAGAGAATGACAAGAGAAACCTAGGTGGTGAAAGATTGCTAAGAACAACACAAAAACATGAATGAAAGAATCACTGGTCCCTAGATGTGTTAACTGACACTGAAATACAAGACCAAGAGCATAAGGCTAGAAAGAAGGAAAACCTGATTTTGAAAGGAAACAGCATCATTTATATTTCTGTTATGTCAGGAATAAGACTTGCAGGGCAAAACCAGAACTCGACTTATGTAAAAATTGCCACCTGAATGGGCAAGCCCTAGATATGAAGAGCTGTTTGGCTGGACTCATATGGGAGCTTGGATAGATACTGTATGTCACCTCTAGGTACAGAAACTGGTGAGGTGAGGGTTGTCCTAAATTAAGGCTGGCACACGCTAACTATACATGCTAATTTCACCCTAGCTAGTCAGATAATGTCATGTGGATGTAGGATATCAAGCTTTGATGGAAGTACCCATGGACTGTCAGAATATTTTAGTATAGACAAGGTTATAGGCACTTACTCAATGCTGCACAGCAAGCCTGAGGCACAGTATAGATATCATTTTTCAGGCTGCCCAGATTTGTTGGCTAAAGAAATTATGCTTGTTCTTGGTACACAATGTACAGCCCACTGTTCTACAGTTCTCCTATTCTTTCTCCTACACTCTAAAATATCTGAGGAATGGTACATTACAATTTAGATGAATGATTATGCCAGAGTGCAAAGCTCAATATGGTTTTTTTTTTTTTGATGAGACAAAGTCAAGTTTGTAAAATGACAATTCTTCACACAAGTGCTTTTCTTGGAAAAAATAAATTTACTTAATTGGAACAAGTGTAGTTTTTTCTCCAAATAGATGCAATTGTAGGAAGATGACCCTGGTGCTGTTAAACGTGCAGTATTCTTTACAACTGGGAAAGCTCAAGTTGAAAGTTTAAAGACAGCTGCTTTTGAATGATTAGCATGGAGAAGAAAATTATATCCCAAGTTTATCATCCTGCCCTCTTGTGAATGTGTGGAAGAAGCTAGCAGCCACTCAGCTTACCTTTTTGTTTGTTAGTAGCTGAGCACCAGAATAATTACTCTTTGTAGCCAGCATTCTTCTGAGCCCACACAGACCTACTCAGAAATAACCCATTAAAAGGACCTCTGAAAATCCTTGCTGAGAAGGGAAAAATATGACCTCTTCTTTGGTTTTATCACATACATTTCTTCAGTGTTTTTTTATGTTCATTTTTTATATATCTTCACTGTGCTCTGCATGCTACAGACAGCAGCCTGGGGAAAGAGGCATCTGAATTATCAGCCCACTGAGTTTTATTAGCAGACGACAGGTAAGAATGCTTATAGATGGGCTCATATTGATTATTCATTAAATCCCTTGGCAGAAGACTGTAAAGGGTGGTGTGGCTTCTGATGGGAAGCTTACTGCTGATTATATCGGATGAAAGAATCCATGTTTTAATGATTAAAATACCAACAGCCTCCTCTTGTAACTAGTTAAAAAAGCTGAAAATGTAGCATCTGACATTTCCAAAATACTGTGTATGCTTAATGACACATCAATAAGAACTCTGTTCCTTATGGAAAGGAGCTGAGGAATCTGGGTTATCTGATTTTATGAGACTTTCACTGCTATCTGTTGTAATGGCAGCAGAAAAAATGACAGCAGATAAACTAGAAGTCCTCAGTCTGGTCATATAAGAGTGGATAAAGACTAACATTTTAATTTCCTCTTCATGAAATCTGTGAAAGCATCTTTTTTTTTTTTTTATTTTTAAATACCTTTTTCCAACGGATAAAAAAATTGATAAATCCAGATGCTGGATGGCTTTTTGGAACTTGAAGATCATATTTGAGAGTATGTCAAGATCAACTGCTGAGATAAGCATGAAAGATGTGGTATTATCTGTCATTGATACGTGGGTGCCAGATGCAGAGCCTTTGAAAATTTAGGCTGTACATCTTGATTTGTTTCTTTATATCCTTTGGATACCTGCTCAAAAATTATAGCTCCTTAGCAAGAGAAATGCCCAGACAGAAGATGTAGCAGTTTGGGAATGGATGTACCTATTGAAAATGTCATATTTCAGAGATTTAAAAGAAATAAAACCAGAAGTTTTCATAATAATAACAATGAGAGAGTCCAAACACAGGAAGCAATTTAACAGGAGCTGTGCTGCCAAGAGCACATCACATCAGTGTTTTCTTTGCCCTGTTAGATCAGTTATTTTTAAATGAAAAGTTACTGTCCAATTAAACCAAACTCAGCCAAAAGGTTTTAACACTCAAAACCCCTTTGCCTTTTACAGTGTTCAAAAATGAAAATATTTTTAAAAGTTAACCTGAAAAAAAAATATACAAGAATAAATGTACTTTTAACATTGTTTAGCTGAGAACAGACAAAAGAGGGAAATTAGAGGTTTTCTTTGCTTCCAACACTTTCTTTACTGAAAGTGTTGGAAGTGAGAATGAATTTGAGCCTGAACCTGTGGTCCTTCAGGTTTGAGGAGAATTTTGTTTAGAGTACGTGCTACAATACTAGGTGACCGTCGTATAAAGCATCATGGTTGTTCATTTCTTGCTGTCTGTCTTGGATGATAGGGGTGTTCACACTCTGTGTTGAAGTGTTTTGTATAGTTTTATACCTGGGGAAACACAGAGAGACTGCCAGTGCTGCTGTATAGGCAAAATACTGCGAAAGTGCTCTTGGTAACAGCAGGTTTGCAGTGCAGCACTGACAGCCCTAAATCCAGCATATCCTCAGAAGAGTCCATGAGGGATTTCACACACAGCTGTTAACCTGGAGCTCTTTAAAGCATAACTCAGCTGCTAATGTGAGGCTGTACCAGTCCTCCTTCAGTTGTGTGTAGACAAATCAGGAAGGCAGTTTTTCAAAAATGAGCAGAGAAGTCGCACAAGTGAGAAATGCTCAATCTTGGCAGCTGCATCCAAATCACTGACAAGCCTGAAGGGTGTGGTGAAAGACCAGATACCTTGTGCAGCTCATGCGTACTAAAAAGACACACAGAGAGATGCAAAAATTTGTAGTTAATTTAATTAAAGTGCTAGCAGTCTAATAACAGTTATAATGTTGTTAATTCCCTTTTTGCTGACAAAGGGTTGAGTTGGAGGAGTCAGTCATCACAACCAATATTTATCAGAACACTTTTTATTAGCCAAGCTATTATCATTGATAGAATGAGGCTGGTTTTATTAATAGTGGATAATTATACACACAGTGACTTTAGTTGCTCATGCAGGTCTCTTCTAAGCTCATGCACTAACTCATAGCTACCCAGCTGGAGCCACAGCTGAGAGGGCAACCCTTTGTACAGAAGCAGAAGGGCCCACTGCTGTGCCTTTGGCTTCTAGGTTGAGTTGTCATGAACTTAATTTAGGGGCCTCTTGTTACTTTGTTTGTGTGTACAATCCCGTATGGTCCATGTAGAGCAGCTACTGCATTCTTGGATGGGGTTCAACTTGTTCACTGATGATTCCAGTGTGTCCTGGTGGTCTTGGGCAGATTGGGCTGACTCCTGGTATTCTGAATTCATCACTTCCTGTGTGTTCAGCTGGACCACTAATCTCCTGAGTTTATCAGTTTAGAAAAGACTTTCATGTGCTACCTCTCATACTCATCCTGCCTTCAGTCTACTGTTTTCTCTTAGCATCTCCTCATTGTACTGTTCACACAAACGCACACAAATTCACATATACAGGTGGCTTATATGATGTAGCTGTCCAGCTACAGTAATCCTCACACTTAAAGTGTGAGGATTATTATTACAGCTCATTCTCAATAATTACACAATTAAAACTGACCTAGACAAACTTTCTTATTTTTACCACCTCTTTTTTCATATGCATTGTTATGGAAGCTGCCAGCACCTCTACTTGTTTGCAGGGAGGTGTACGAGGTTGATGGTGAGGCTTACTTCCCCTTCACTTCTAGCTTACTTGAAGTTATTTTTCTGTGTTTGCCAACAGTTCACTTACTTGCTTTTTTTTTATTGGCCAAGAAATTCTATGTTGCATAGAAATTCTATAATGTTTGTTATGTTTTACACATGCTGGGTACTGTTTTTTCCCTTCCTCTATTATCCTTAATACCAGCACACAAGACTGCATTCATGCAGTGAATAATAACTGATTATTAATGATTTTTGCTTGTAGCCCTAGGGCTCCTATCCTATACTTGCAGTTTCCAGGCTTCTGCTATTATCTTGTGCTTGTACTTTTGGAGGCATCTGTTAAAATACCCTGGTTTTTTTCAAAAGCCTTCAAGCTATAGTTTCTTGATAACATGGCATATATTCTATTAAAACACATATATCCTTGTTCTGGAGTCACTCACTAGTTATTTCACTGTACAAAAGTAATGGTCCATTAGATGTCACATGCAGGGATATGTATAGACACAGATGTGATACTGGGTACCACCTCCTGCAAAAATATGTTGCTTGCAGCAATATCACTGGTTTGTTACCAAACTTGATTTATGATGCATCTCTGAAAGGAGAACTGATGTGGTCCTCATCTATGGTAGCAGCACCACCTGACCTTGATCCTCCTGTAGTGGTGAGAGCAGGACTGGCAGTGCTCAGTGGTGTGGTGGCAAAACTTCACTGTATGTCAGCCTTATCTACATGAGGAGGGAGCTGGTCTGTCTGAAATTCCTCTGGCCCTCAGCCGCTCAGACATCTTGAGAAACCAAAGGGCAAATGGCTGATGCATGTTACTGTTAAACTGGAGTTCCTTGCTAGCATCATCCCACAAGACTGATCTCTCAGCTCTGACAGATGAAAGTAGGCATTTATTTCTATTTCCAGTGCTTGATTTGAAACTTCTACCTGCTTACTCATAGATACAGCTTTCAGGAAAAGAAAATGAGGGGAGCTGTATTATCCACATTAATGTGACTCTGTTCCAAGACTGCTGTGAGGATGACAGCAGCATTCTGGAAACTCTCAGCACTGAAATTGCAATAAACTTTTATAAAAAAAAGAATAAATTCAAGTTAACTAACTTTCAGTTTCTCACTGAGTAACTGAGATGGAGTTGCTCAAAAAAGGACTGGCAAACTGGGATCTACAGTGCCTTGCTGCTGCTATACTAGTGTGACTAAACAGTCTGCAGCCCTTTTGTTGGGTGGAAGTAACACGACATTGTATAAGCATATATCATGTACATTGGAGTGTGTGAATGTCTCTGTATACACTGGTATGTATACTCTACATACGAACTCGTAAGTCCTATGACCCTGTAAGGACCTAAGTTTAGGTGCAGAAATTTTTATATACCTACAGGCACTGGGCTTGGTCTGAAGTCTCCCGTTTCCCAGGGAGTCTCCTGACTGCTGATGTATATGATAAGTGGTCCGTGTGCATGCAAGACAGCACCATTTATTTATTTCCTTTAATTTTATTTTGCAATCAACCTTCAAACTTTTCAGTCTACTTCTGCCCTTCCTTGACTTCCTTCTGTGCAAGACCAGGTGGCAAGCCTGGCCATACTACAAAATATCCTGTGCAAAATCAACAGCAATGTTTTTGAATAATTTCTGGCTGATCCATGCAGTAAAATGAATGCAGGACAGACGGAAGGAAATGGTGATTACCTGCTGAGGAAGTAGCTGGAGGCAGTCTGGTGTGGGTCACCCCAGTCATCCTTGGTGTCTAATGTTTTATGATAATTTGGTCAAAATGCATTTAATTAAATCAATTAAACATAACAGGCAAAGTATTTTACTCCTCTTTGCAAAGGAGAAAATTAAAGGTTATCTTTACTTACTTTTCACCATGCTTAGCTGCATATATGTAGACCAGTATGAAAAAGCAATTACAGCTGTATAAAGTCTGCTGGGCTAAAGAGCTAATTAAAATTATTATTGAAAGGAAGCACTTCAGCTGAATGATCTTTTGCATTTTAAATAGCAGATTACAATTTATACTATCATTCATTTGCTCTTTCTAGTGATTTACATATTAAGTTTCAAAAATACTTGTCTGTGTGCATTTTAGTGTGTGCTGCTGTACTGAAAGAAGGAAAAATGATCTGCCAAAGGTGATACAATGGGCACATCACAGGGCTTGGGGAAGTTCCTGGACCACAGCTGTCAGTGGGAATTTTGGCACAAACTTCATCTGGGCTGTAATTTCATCCTGGACTTTTGGATTGGATTTAGCTTTTTCCCCTGAAGTTTCACAGATATAAAGTTGGTGTTCAGATCATCTGCTGCTGTTTGTAAACGGTTTTACATAAGCCAGAGCTCTTATTACACAATAATCAGCTAATCCGTATTAGGTTACTGTGATAGCTAGAAGTCAGGATATGAAGACATGCTGAAGATTCTTACATCTCATTAACTGATAATTTCTTCCTTAGTAGACTAACCCTTTTCTCTGTCTCAAGGAGGAGATAATGTCTCTGTGTGCTTTGACTCTAGTCTGAGCGTAGAAAAGGAGTTTAAGGAGAGGTTACACAACCCAAGCCATGTTTTCGGATGGCCCCTCTCCCTGACTGGGTGAGTGGTGTTAGCTGTTCTCACTTTGTGAGCTGTTAGCTTTCTCTGTGTGTTAGAGTTATATTTAGCACACAGGAATTGTGGGCATGTGAATTTGTGCTCTGACCAAAACAGCGCTTCAGTCAACATGTTTCTATATCAAGATGCACATGCTTATTATTTTGCTACTATTTATGCATATATTTCCTTTTTCTTTCCTTTAAACAAATAAATAAACAGCCTCTAAAGGAAGTACTTGGTATTGTAAGAGTGGGGTTTTCTCAGGGTGTCTTTTTGTTAGTGAAATGACTTACATTAGCAAATCAGTGGAAGAAGTGGTAATGTGAACCAGCGTATTCAATTTCACTTTAGCAATCTATATTCCAGAAGGAAATCCTGGGAAGCAATCACTGACAATGGAACCTCAATTTAAATTACAAAATAGGCAGTATGCTGAATGTATCTAGAACATGTGAGAGATTAAATGGAAGGTTCATTTGTCTTCATAAGGTAATTAAGACAATAAAAATGTGCTCTACAAGTAAAGGCTGTAGAAGCTGTGGTAATGAAAGCAATAATTAATATAATTTAAGTTACTATCCCTGGGGCAGTTGTAAACAGATGGTATTAATTACGCAACAAACCTGTTTGTGAATTGATTGTGCAGGAAGTCATGGAAGTTATCTAGAATAAGTTTTTGAAGCTATTCAGCAATGTGTATGCAGCAGCTTATAGACCCCAATGGATATTCAAAGGTTATTTATATTAAACTCTGTAATTTATATTCTTCAAAGAACTAAATAACATGAAAGGATACAATTAAAACCAATCAATTATTTCATTGTGCATAAAGTTGATTATATAATATAAATCAGAATTTATCAATATCAACTTGAGTAGATGTAGCATATGGCATTTTTCTGCCACTGTAACTCTATTGATTCACGTAAATTACAGCAGCAGGGAATGTATGGCATTGAACTCCTTTTACTCTTCCTACTGGTTATGGGGAAAAGATGATAACCTGCAAGAAATGTTCATGTGCATGTTTACATTTGTTTGAATTTGAAGGCTATATATCCTATCACAGAATCACAGAATGGTTTGGGTTGGAAGGGACTTTAAAGATCATCTAATTCCAACCCTCCTGCCGTAGGTAGAGACACCTTCCACTAGACCAGATTGCTCCAAGCCCCATGCAGCCTGACCCTGAACACTGCCAGGGTTGGGGCAGCCACAGCTTCTTTGGGCAACCTGTGCCAGTGGCTCGTCACACTCACAATAAAGAACTTCTTCCTAAAATCTAATCTAAATCTCCCCTCTGCCAGTTTAAAGCCATCCCCCCTTGTCCTGTCCCTACATGTCCTTGTAAAAAGTCCCTCTTCAGCTTTCCTGTAGGTGCCTTTAAGTACTGAAATGCTGCTCTAAGGTCTTCCCAGATCCTTCTCTTCTCTGGGCTGAACAAGCCCAACTCTCTCAGCCTGTCTTCACAGCAGAAGTGCTCAAGCCTTCACAGCATCTTTGTGGCCTCCTCTAGACTCATTACAACAGGTCCGCTCCCTGAAGGCCCCAGAGCTGAAGGCAGTACTCCAGGTGGGATCTCACTCCATTCACCCTGTCCTGCTACTACATGTCCTTGTAAAATTTCACTCTCCAGCTTTCTTGTAGGCCTTCTTTAGGTACTGGAAGGTTGCCTTCCACCCTCTGTAGGCTTCCTTCTTGTGTTGGAGTTTGTCCAAGAGCTTCTTGTTCATTCATTCAGGCCTCCTGGCTTTTTGCCTGCCTTACTCTTTGTTGGGAAGCATCGCTCCTGAGCTTGGAGGACAAGTTATTTAAATATTAACCAGCTTTCTTTGGCCCCTCTTCTCTCCAGGGCTTTATCCCATGTTATTCTACCAAGTAGAAACCTGAAGAGGCCAAAGTCCACTCTCTTGAAGTCCAGGGTAGTGAGCTTGCTGCACACCTTCCTTGGATCCTAAGGATCCCAAACTCCACCATTTCATGGTCACTGCAGCCACGACTGCCCTCAAGCTTCACATTCCTCACCAGCCCTACCTCTATATATTCAGAGTGGCTATTAGCAGATGTAATTAAATGCTGAAAACCCAACCTGTTAATTTCTTTCAGTTCTTCAAGGACAGAAACATCAGCCAGATATATGTACTAAATGATATGAGTATATTAAAAAAAGTGCAAAAATCCTTTCTCTAGATTAAAAAAGAAAAGTATGCAATGGCTCTTTCTACTTAATATTTTCTAATTAATGGTTAAGTTTTAAAATGTCAAAGTATTTTTACCTATTTTTTGAACGTTTGCATTTTCTGAACCACTGTTGTGATACTTGCTTGTTGCTGAGGTTTCTGTGGTGCAGCCTAGACTGCATGACCAATTTTACTTGCTAGAAGTTCGTGTTTCTCACTTGTTATGAGTGAGCCTAAGAGGAAATTATTCTTGCACACTGCCTCATGCATTATCTGGCAACTCAAAACTTTCTGAAATGCAATAATTCTATTTGTTAGTTTTTACTTTCTAAACTCTAGGAAAAATAAAATATACTAGAGGAATATAAATAGTGCCATACTTTAATGGCGCCTCCCACCTGAAAAAATATTCTAGCTTGCATGTCTTTATATGTGTTTTCAAATGTTATTTTTATCTAGCAAATAATTTTGTTGGCTATTTCCACAATGTGTTTAGGCCAAATACAACAAGGTTTTCTTCATGTATTCTTTTTCTTTTTTCCACCAAAACAATAAAATTGGAAGCACAGGGTAAGGCACAGTACAGAATTAGGTGCTGGCAAGAGCTCTCCATTACTATGCAATGGGCTGGAGCCTCATAACTTGGCTTTTGTTTGTATTTACTCATTATAAATATGCAGATAAAGTGAGGTGAGTTTAGGAGTGCTACCACATTTGAGTGATATTTTCTATAAATCTGTGTGTGGGCTTGCTATTTACACACTTCTCTCTTCCTTTTTATAAGGAATATTTTGTGCTCTGATAAAGAATATTCACTGATAAAGAACAGCTGCTGTCAAGCATCAAACAAGAGCATGAGAAGAGGGTGAGGTAGAGGGGGAAAATGTTAGTAAGGATGACTGAGGTAGCCAGAGTCACTAGCTGCATTTCCTAATTAGAGACAGAAGATGAAAACACAGCTACAGATCTGCAGGAAAGCAAACGCCATCTCCAGCTGATTTCAGTGGAGACCTGGGGGCTGCGTAAGACTAATGGATAGTGTCAGCTGTGCAGAAATCACTGATGCTAATATGATGGGTGCTCCTGCTTGTGTGCAGATAATCCTGCTTCTTCAGGAGCAGCTCTGGGTACAGCAGGTCCTTGGGTGGAGGCTGTATCCCTGGCTGCATTATAGGGACTGGTAGCTGCCTCCTAGTGAGCATGTCCTTGATTACTGATGTTACTCTGCTGACTCATACCAGGAGCAAGCAATAAGTGTTTAATGTGCTGGCTATTAATATTTAAAACCTGTGATGCTTCTTTATGAAAAGCAATGATCAGATTCAGGTATCTTGGGTGTTGAGAGAAGGACAGAGCTATGTTGTTTCTCACTCACATAAAATAACATCCAGAGGTCCTGCTGCAGTGAAGCACTTAGCAATTAATCTTTTGCTACAGATTCAGGCTGTGCATCATGTACTCCAGTGCTTGGCCACTTGTGTGAAGTGGAGGGTGAGGGAAGTAGGAGACCACCTTGCTCCTGCACCCTTGCAATGCACATCTCTAGCTGGGTAGCA
Source organism: Coracopsis vasa (assembly GCA_026283785.1). Classification (NCBI taxonomy): domain Eukaryota; kingdom Metazoa; phylum Chordata; class Aves; order Psittaciformes; family Psittacidae; genus Coracopsis; species Coracopsis vasa. The sequence continues at coordinate 2,005 of JANHGB010050230.1, read as the reverse complement.
AGCCTGCAGTGTAAAGTAACCTTCTCATGTAAGTTTGTGAATACAAAGGCATGATTTTGGAACTGAGATGGCTGCCATTTATTCATATTTTTCACTTTCAGATATCCAAACACCTTATTCTTTCAGAATTAGAGGAGGACACATGGAAATTTGTTCAGGGTGTGTCTGAGAGAACAGAGTTCTAAACTGTAGAGAAAAGAGCAGTTGGTAATGTTTGTAGAGATAACCTGTCCCTGTTTTTCCCAAGCCCTCCAGGAGACAGCTGTCAGTGGAATTAATGAATATTTGTTTAGATAGTTTTGTTTTTTTTTTTAAACTGGAAATCTGTGTCTATAATTTTAATGTTCCAGCCACAAGGAGATATATAAGGAGAATAATGTGAATGTATTCTATAATTCCACTCTGTTCTGTAATTGCTACTTACTTATGGATGCAAATTACAAAGAAGCATAATGAGAGCCATAGTTCTCCAATTTGTTTTACTTTAAACAAGCAAGCGAAAAACAGAGCCCAAGCAATAGTCCTGTTTTTCTGTATGATTCATTCCAGTTCAAAGCTCTGCATATTAGAGTTCGTTGAAAGCACAATTAACTGCCATAAGCTTTAGTCAGATGATTAAAAAAAAAAAAAAAGAGTGGAAATCTATGAATTCCACAGTTTTGAATCAGAAAGAAGGATTTTTTGCATCAACAAGTAGTGAGGAAGTCAGCATGTCGGGTTCGGTGGTCTGGGATGTAGTCTCCTCTTTGTGGTTCTACTCCCTGATACCTGGCAAAACAACTTAGAGTTTTACCGTGGTGTGGACTTTTTTTCCTTTTTAATATCTCCTGTGAAGGAGATGGAACAGATGGGAGAGCACTGTGGTAAAATCGAACATTTA
>JANHGB010050228.1:1811-28182 GCA_026283785.1 Coracopsis vasa | reverse complement strand
CACTGATTTCAAAGGAGAGGCAGTGGGGCTGATGGCCCACTTCAGGGTGTCTATGCCATGCACTCTGTGTTGCTCTGCTTTCATTTTGTCTCTTACCTGAGCTACATTAAAACAGTTCTAATTCTGTCTATAGCTCCAGTCCAAGTGTAGAACTATTCTTAGACAATAAACTATTTGAGCAAAGATTAGCAGTTGTTATGGGTCATGACACGGGGCTGTAAGACATTGTCTCGCAAAATTTGCCTCGTAATATGAACACTGTTCAGATTGTGCATAAAGTGTTGTTCTAAATATACTTTGCTGGGGTGAAAAAAGAATGACACATGATCAGAGGCTTTTTTTCAAATACCTTAGATTTACTAGGAGGAGTAGTTATAGTGCATAAGGAAATGAATTATTTAACCTGCAGTTTACAGCTGGGAAAATAAACTCACAAAATAATTGAATAGGTTGGAAAAGACCTTTAAGATTATCAAGTCCAGCCATTACCCCAGGACTGCCAAGTCCACCACTAAACCATATCACTTAAAGGCCTTATCTACGCATTTTCTGAACATTTCAAGGGATGGTGATTCTGCCTGGGCAGAATCTTTCCTGGGCAGCCTCTCCCAATCACTGACCCCCGTTTCGGTGATATGCAGTCTAATCCTCCGTTGGTGCATGCTTGAGCACGGGTAAGAACTAGCTGATGTGTTGGCCAGTGCTACATGGCAGGACTACAGCGCGAAGCCTATGCCATGACAAAAGCAAGGGTGAGCGGACCCCGCGTCCCTAGCAATGCACGGTAAGAGGCGAGGTGGCTGCACGGATGAAACTGCGAAGGTTCTAAACGCGATGACCCTTGAATGGTCGGATGCCTTCAGCTGGGGCACCGCCGCCGCACACAAGACTGACTCTCCTTCCCGCAGCCCTGGCTGCGGCCCGACGGGAATCCCTTCGGAGCGGGAGGAGCGGAGCGGACCCTGCCCGAGGTCCCCGGGGGTTCCCGCCCCGCCTCTCCCCGCCCCGCGGGGCCGACGCTGCCCGCCCTCCGCTGCCATAGCGATGCGGGCGGCGGCGGGGACGGGCTGCGGCGGCGGCGTGCCCCGGCTCCCCCCAGGTAAGGCGCTGCTCCGGCAGCGGTAGCACCGCGGGGAAGTTGCTGTGAGTTCCGCGCTGCGAGCCGAGTCCTTCATTTCATTGCATTGTACTTGTTCTCCTGTTTCTCCCGCTCTCTTTCTCAGGTGCAATTCCTCCCAAAGCCGCTTTCTCTGGGAGCTTCCCTGCCGAGAGCAGTGTCTCGCTCTCATTATTGTTATTTACTCTTTTATATTTTTCCGCTTGGAAATTCGCCAGAGATCCAAAAGCACAAGGGCAGGCCCTTGAAGTTTCGGAGCCCGGCGGCCTTTTATCCGGCCCCGGTGCCGCGGTGGCGGGGACAGGCTTGGCCCGGCTCGGCTCCGTTCTGCCTTGCAGCCCGGCGGGCTCCAGCCGCGACCCCCTGAATGAGAGGGATTAAAAACAGCGCAGAGACTGCAGGCGTCTCGCTGGAACACAAGAAAATCCTTTTATCCCAGAGGGACGGAGGCTCGCAAAACTTGTTAAAGTGCACTCGGGAGGAGCAGCCTTAAAACCAGTGGGTTCCGAGCTCCGCGTTTCACGTGGTGGTCGGAGTTCGCTGTTCAGGGTCTGCTGCACCCCGGCCCGCTTGATACAGCCCGGCCGCGGTGGAAGCCCCAGCAGGTTAACGCACCTCTTTTGGGGGCTCTGCCGCCGGCCACCCGCTTTCCAGGGGCCACCCACTACCCCCCGCTGTCCCTCGCAGCCCCTGCGGCCACTTGAATGGAAAGAGACAAAGAAGGGCCAGGGCTGCCTCTCTCCATCAAGCAGAGCTGTGCGTTTTCCTCGTTTCGGGGTGGGGAGACACCCCTCGCCTCCTTCCCCCGGCAGTGGCAGGTTTGTGAGGATCCCACTGGCACTTGCAGAGAGAACCTTCATTTTTAAGATGGTGCCAGCTTCGGACTGAGCATCCCTCTGTGTTGGACTGAATGGTTTCTGTACGCTGGGCAGCATGGGTGTGAAAGCACCTGCCTGCCTGGCAGAGACTCTTGGCCAGGGCAAGGGTCACATGAATGGTGGTCCCCACACACCGGAGTGTGGTTTGGGCTGCTGGATCTCCCAGGCTCAGCCTCAGGAGGAGATCCGTTATGCAGCATGTCCCAGTCACAGAGACTGGTCAATTCCAAATTTGTTTTCATTGTGCTGTCATGAGAGCATAGGACAGGTTCTGGCTTTATGTACTTCTGAATCTTGTTTTCGTTGGCTGGGAGAAACACTTTCTATGCACTTGATGTAACTCTTTGGTTTACCTGCTAGGGCACAGACTAGACAGTTGAGTGTCACGCAGCCTTCTGGCAGCAGCAAGTGTAGGAAAAAGTACTTAGGTTTTCCTCTTCTTTGCCTGCTGTTTGAGAATTAGGTGGCACTTGATGGACATGCTCAGGTTTTTGGGTGAAAACTCGTGTCTTGGGGCTCAGTGCTGAGCACAATGAGCAGGAAGACTGGACTGCTGTTGTTGGGGGTTTCTCTGTCTTAAGTGTGTCTGTGAATTGTATTTAGAGCTGTAAGGTAGGTGTGGTAGTCATACTGAATTTATTAGCTTATTAAGCATTATTGAGGACAAGTGCATATTGAAATTATTCTGGTCTCTTAAATTGCTAATGAATGCAATAATACTTTGAGGGTGTTATGAATGCCTTCTCTCCACTGCAACACACCTTTGTTCAGCAAAAAAGAGCTCCTTTATTTCCCGTGTGCCTTTATTTCCTACAATAGAGCTCAAACTTCTTTTAGTTGGGGACTTTGTAAGGAGATTTCTCTAACGGTTGCTTTTGTTTTCCTGGTGCAGGCAGTGCAGCCTGAGGGGCTCAGCTCACCCAGCCGATGGGAAAGCAAGACAAACCAAGGTGCAGCAGATGAAGGAGAGGCAGCAAGGTCAGCTGGCGGAGATGGCAGTGTCATTGCTTTGAGCTACCCCAGCCTCCATCTCCACGCGTACAGCGTTGAGAGCATGACAACGTTTCCAAATGGCTGTGGAAATGGCACCACTGTTACTTGTTTAGTTATGGAGAATAAAGATCCCCACAACAAAACTACCTGTGTCAGTCATAACGGGGGGTACAGCACCAGCAACAGTCATGAGGAGGAAATTCAAGAGGATAAACTCAGTCCTTCCAAAATCATGCGCTTTTTCACCACCCCTCGGAAACGGGCGAACTCCAGCTCTGACAGGCCTCGCTCCCTGGTTTTGATGGGCAACACAGCCACATGGAATGCTTTGTCTTCCATCAGAAAAATGGGATCTTTCAAGAAGGTGAAATCTTCAGTTCTCCAAGGAATTCAAACAAGGGAATGCTCAGACATTTTAAATGAGAATGGCTTTGGCAAACAGGGTTCGAATGGGGCAGTGGTGCAAGTTCAGACTAACAGGTATTCCTATTCGGGGCCTCTACAGGATTTCCAGAATGAGGTGGATGGTTTAGGTTCTGACTGCTCTGATGCGGAGGAGTGTGATGAGTCTTTCCTGAGGAACACTCACCGCTCACGCAGCATCCGGCGGGCTTATGGTGCTGGCCGCATAAACTTGCTAGACACGGATAAAGTTCAGAGTCATCACAACTGTACAAGGCCAATGTCGCCTGTCATCGCAGAGCCAAAGATCTGTGAAATCTTGGTGAAAGACTCTGAAAACAACAGGGTCATTTATCGGAGAAGCAAAAGTTCGGATAACCTGAACTTCCTGAAAAAAAGCTCATTCAAACGGAAGTCCACCTCAAACCTTACCGATCTCAAGGTACCAAATGACAAACAGATGCCAACCAGGACTGTGAGTGATACTTCTGCTGACTCAGACAAAACTGGTGGGAACCCCGAGAGGAGATCCAAGCGGTGGAAGAGCCCTATCAGGGCAAAGGATTTTGACCGAGTCTTGAAACTGGTCAGTAATGTTACGGATGTTGCATGGAAGAAAGATGGCCCTAAGAGCACAGCTCCTTCTCCCACTGAGCAGGCCCAGAGAACAAGGTCAAACAGCAGACTGCATGATGACTACTCCCGCAGGGTTTCCAGCAGCACAGATCATGACAGAAAGAGATGCACCTCCCCGGTATCTAGTCCAGACAGTTCCTTGCCAGGAACACCTTGTCTGCAAAGCCCTGCAGTTGCTCAGGATAAGAAGGCTGAAATGAACGTAGCTGTTTCTGAAGACAAAAGCCTCGGGACGTCATCAGGTATCCCAGACTCCGACAGCTTATCACCCACGCTGAATGACATTAGTCCATTTCCCAATGAAGTGTTCTATTCAGACTCGGATGAACCAAAAGCTACCCAGCAGTTTACATACGAAGCTGAAAACACTCATGTTCTGATCAGGCCAACTACTCCAAAGCCTCAAAGTCCTACTGCAGAGAAGGTCAAGTGCAATATGAATTTACAGTGCCCAAACCACCACAGCACGTTGTCACTGAGCTCATCGGAGAGTGAGGAGAGAGTTGAGGTACCTGGGCTGAAGCTGGGCAGGAACCCTGTTTGCTTCCAGGACTCGGTGCAAACTGTGTACTATGATGATGGAAATGAAGATAGTGGCATAAGCAGCCACTCTCAGCTGAGCCTCAATTTAACATCTGGTGCTGAAGAGAAAAAGGAAGAGGTAAGAAAGAATGCAAAATCCTTTAGAAGCTGTATATGTATCTATCAGGTTTTGTCTTTATTAATGCAAAACAATGCAAACAATGCAATATAACCAGACTACTAATACCTATTGCAGGTTGTTATTGCTAAAATATGCTGACAGCAATTATTTCCTTTAATGTATTCTCTTTGGATGCTAGCGTCAAATTATTTTTTCTTTGTGCATTAATATCAAAGAAAGTTTTGGCAGCAAAGCCATTCCTGTTTGTTTTCAAAGGCAGCTAATTGCACCTTGCAGATACACCACCTTGTCATGTGGTCTTGTCGGATTTTACCAGCCTGAGCAGGGTCTGGCTGTGTTTCCTTCCGAGCTGAAAGGTCTCTGAAGTCTCCGAATGTTTTGAATTAGCATTGATTCAGTGCAAATAATTGGCTATGGAAGTCTTGAAGAACATGGTAATATTTGTAGAGCAGTGTGGCATGAAACATACAGTAGAGAGGTTTAAGCATGGAGGTGTATCCAGTGTTTTCATTGGACAGTGATGGCTATGCTGAGGGTGAGCTGTTTGGTTATTTATTTGCCTGTAAGTTTCAAATGGCAATACTTTAGATGCTGGGCAGAGTGTGTTGCTGCTAATGTTTTGGTGAAGATACCAGCATTTCACTGCACCTAATGCATCATTTTATAGTCTCAGTAGATGGGTAGGAAGAGGTTGCAGCACCTCTGAGGTCAGGTTATGTAATAACCTTACCTAAAGCACAGTGTGAGCTGGCACTAGAGCAGTTGCAATGGTTTGGCAGTGTTGGTAAAGAGCTGTCAGACGTATCCTGCACCCGTCTGAAACGGTGCAGTTACTGAGCCCCGGCGATGTGCAGTAATGTGGGTTTTGGGATGAGGCAGCAGGGATGTTTGCTACTCACTGCGAAAAATGCACTGGGGCAAAAATCGCTCTGGATCTGTATGAGTATGGAAACCGTTCACAGAATAAAGCTGGCATCTTTTAGGTCACTTCAGTTTGACAAAAAGTATCTGACACCTTAGGAATGGGGTAGACAAAGGCAATTGTTGCAGCTGTACAAACTTCAGCATTTCAAGCTGTAAAGTCTTACAACGTCTGTGAAACTCTCTGACTTTTAAAAGCTTCTCATGGTTTTTGCAGACTAACTGTAAATGCTTACAGAGCTTATAAATATTGCCCTACTGGAGAAAAGTGAGTTTGTTTACTGTGGTGCTTGCAGCTATGGTAAGATTGGAAAAATAAACCCAGTGTGTATAAATGTTGGGGCTTTGAGGTTATTCCTCTTCTGGAGTCCCAGAATTGCCGCAGCCATCCATCTTTTTCAAAACTCACTTAAGAGTGTGTGCAAGGAGATGCTTTCACACTGCTGGAAGTTGTGAGAGCACCAATGTGGATGTGTATCAGTTATATTTCTCAGGAACAAATGGGAGCTAAGGATTAATGCTACTCATCTACCATCTAGTGGTGATCTGCGATCATGACTCAAGGGAAATTCAGCTGATCCCTCCCCTTGGCTTCAACAAACCAGTACAGTTTTTAAATGAATGCGTACAGTGGGTGGATAAAAGTTACTGCAGTTTAGTTTTAACACCACATTGTGTTATTATCTAACATGCAATTTAAACTTCTCTTTATATTATAAAGTATTTTAAGTTAATTGTGAGTGCCTTCTAGTGCTCACTTCTGTTGTCTAAAACACAGAGCGTGCACTGGTGGCAGTCTGCATGGTGAGCAGGCGCTGGTGTGGGATGGAGCTCTGCAGAAGATGAAGCAAATGGTGGCCAGGGGATGGACTCCTTAGCTGTTGGGGCAGCAGTGAGGGACTGTAGCCCCATCCCTCTGCTGTGAGCAGTGCATGGAGCCCCTGCATATGGAAAAACAACTGCAGCCACCCAAATGGTGCAGCTGCATCCAGATGTCTCTTCAGATCCAAAACTCTAAAGTTTTGGAGGTGTTAGCTGTGGATTGGAAGCAGGAGCTGTGCAGGACAAGGTTTACTTCTGTCTTATTATGCAAGAGATGTGAATTCTGTCCTCTGTTTTTCCACTCCTGCCCCTCATCCTATATGCAACCCTAAAGCTGTGGCACTCAGAGTGACTACAAAACAGGAAGAATGTTTCTCCCTGCCATTTCTTTGGGAGGTTGCTTGTTTCCTGTTCCTTTACAGCATGCTTCCTTCAGTGTGGAGGTAGCTTGCTATCAAAGATACTTATGCCAGGTTATTTTTTATATGGAGTTTATGCAGCCCGCAGGCACTTTATGAACGCCACATACTCACACAATGAGATCACTGGGGTTTGAACTTTTGACTACAATTCATTTTCAACTCTACCTTATACCTCCACATTACAGAACTGTACCTACCCAGCAAGTTGTTCCTTTGGCAGTCAAGTGCTTGGTTCATTCTCAACAAGCATTTGGGATGCCATGCTGAGTCATTTGTATCACAGATTTTAAAGACTTTGTCTGAACCTTAAATACACCGTGTTGACAGACAAATTGCACTGTTTCCATGTTTCACGCATCTTCTTTTCTGTATGGTTTTCCTGTAAAAGCCAGTATGTATTCCTGTACAGCCACTAAAATCTCTGTGGCTTGCAGACATGTCTCAGTACAAAGCTTACAATGTGCTAAGTGGTCAGGCTCAAACGTGTTCTCCTTTCAGGACTGGCTGCTGTAGCTGGAAGCAAATCTAGTTTATTCCCTTACCCACTCATCTAGTAGACTAGTCGACAAATGAAGCCTGTGGAACTTGGCCCACGTCTATACTTTCCCAAATGTGGAAACTAAACATTTCTATCTTGTGTTCCCTCGATGCTGTAGTGATGACTTTGCAGTATGCACACATGGGTGTCTATCACTTTACCTGAATGAATGTTTTTGGGATTTTTTTCCCTATGTGATTCAGTCTGGAGATCCTGTCACTTTGTCACTTTGTTGGTTTCACCAGAGGGCAAGATTTGGACTGGAGCAGGGGTTGTTTGGCCTTCTCGGTTGTTGGTCCTGCCAGAGGTGGCTTCCCAGGGAAGAGCTAATGAAGTGTAGCCTGGATCCATGCCTCAGCACTTCTTAAGCTGCAGAGGCGTGAGTCATCAAAGCTCGTCTGTTACAGCCCATGCTTTTCCAGTCTCTATGCCACTGTCACATTCAATATGTTACTTTTAAATACATCACGAAGTGATTAAGTACAAGTTTGTATTTGGCCTGTTTCACATGGTCTTTACTTCCCTGAAGAGCCTCATGTCACTGTAAATAATGAAAGCTTAAACTCTTTGCTTTGGACTGGCATGTGTCAGCTACTAAGGCTGCCTGAGCAAAACACTGCTGAATTTGTTGCAAAAAAGGCAAGTCAAGCTGTTTGACATTTCACCTAGTCTTTCACAAGCTCTTGGAGCAGCTGCTGTTGAAGTTGCCTTGCTGGCATCTGGCTTTCCAGTACACCAGATTTGTTGTTACTTAAATACCTTATCTGCATGACTATAAGTGAATGATAAATTACAGTGAAGAGGTAACTCTGGTGTAATTAAGGTTGAGTCACATTTTGTTTGCAGACTGTATTTTAAGCACTTTAAGAACTGTCTGTTGACTCATTTGTGTTTGTGCCATGTGAAAGTGAGTGGTCCCAACTAATCCACATCACACAGCCTACCAGCTGCTGGCAGAGTTGAGCTGGTTTGTCCCATATAGGTCTCTGGATGTTGAGTGCCAATGGCTTAACCTGGGTGCCAGCTTGTGGAGAAGAGGAAGAAGAGCTGTACGGGTGGGAATATGGAGAGGATTTAGCTCTGCCCTCACTGTTCGTCCTCCCTATTTCTTCCTTCAGGAAGTGTCCTTACAGTGAAGGAACAGAGGGTGATGACTGGATGTGGTCATGCTCAATATCCACAGGGAGCATGCAGCAGCCAGGAGCTGAGAATGAGCATCCTTGGTACCCTACCACAAGCTCCCAAGTGCTGTGGCATGAGCACACCTGCTGGGAGCAAGCTGGTTTCAGCTCTCTAATGCTTCTCTTTGGATTTATTCTCCTCTGGTTCATCCACATGCAATTTGGAGAGTGGCTTAATCTGTATAACTGAAAATGTGCTAAACAGCAAAAGATAATTAGGTAAAGTAAATAAGAGGAGAGCTTCTTAAACTGGGTTTACTCCTATGTGGTTTATAATTTGGAGCAAGGGCTCAGCACTCTGGTTCTACTGGAACAGAGCAGCAGAGCACTGTAACAAGGCTCTCAACAGCATCTCTGACAGTAAACTGGGGTTTCATTTAACCAGAGTAACACTGGATTTACACTGAACTGTCTGAGCTGCTCTGCACAAGTCAGGATACATTTACAGAAGGTCTCCACAGTTGCTCAAAAACAAACTTCCAGGAGCACTTGTCCAGAGCTAAACCAGAAACCACTGTGCAGTGCTGCAAACCCAAGCTGCAGAACTGATCACTGAAATGATGCAGAAGGCAGCCCCCAAAGGACACAAATATCTTCCTGTCTCAGCAAAAAACTCTTCCAACTCACTGCAGCAGAGCTTTCTGCTGTTCAGTACATAATGTAAGCATTTGTTGCTGTATCCTCAATTAGGAAGAATTAAAAACAAGGCAGTAGTGACAGTAATCTGAATTCTGCATCGGGTTAAGTAGTGGACCAAGTAACTCTGCAGTGCTGAATAAAATTGGCCATTCCTGAAAACCGTAGAGTAAAAGAGGAGTTACTGTCATCCATACAAAAGGGTCTGTGGATGCTGGAAGGGGGAGCTCAGATGGACTCCCACTGCAGTTAGCCTGGGGCAAGCTGCTCCCTTTCCTTACTGTATTTGTGCTCCTCTGCCTTTCCAAAGTAACTGATACTTGATTCTGCTGTAGCTCTCCTCTGACACCTCAGTAATACCTAGGTGTTGCTTACCCTGGGATCAGGATAATAGTACCCAAGGGAGTGGAATAGTACTTCTGGCCATGTAATTTGGTTTTTACATTGAGCACGGTGTTGAGCTGTTAGCACTGAAAATCCATCTCAATGATAGGAGGTTGCAATGTCCAAATTGAGCAGAGGCAGCTGCAGTTTCCTCTGAGCTGCCTGTGTTTCCCCTTTCTGGCATCCGGAGGCAGCTGTGCTGCTTGTGGTAGCAGGATGCTGAGCGGGATGCTATGGGAGGCTGGGAGACCAGCTGGGTGCTGGAGGAGACCAAAGCACAGCAGTCTTGACTCTTCCTACTCCAAGATCGACCACAGCAGCCTCACCCTTACTCCATGTTCTAGGAAGTAATAGTTTGCATAAGTACAGCTGCCTGAGGCAGTTCCACCCCACACAAGCTGCAGTTTGTGACTGCTGCTGGGACATGACAGTGGCTGGGCTTGGGTAGGGACAACGAGGTTTTTGCTCTGGAAGGGTGGAGAGAGAGGGGAACCAGACTACCTCCGCCTGCAGAAACATTGAAGAGATGCAAAGGCCTATGGCTTTTTATGTTTTGCTTTGTTAGCATAAAGTTCCACTTTCAAACTGTGGTTATCATCTGGCTTTTGAGGTTCGCCAGCGGATATTACAAAGATAGCCTGGAAAAAGTTGCTTGTTTTGCCAAATAAAAGGAAACCAGCTTTTTTTTTTTTAGACCTGTTACTTGATCTGGGGTGTTCTGAGTCAATTTAGAAATTCCTCACAGGTTTTTTAGGGATTATTAATGCTTATACATTTTCTAAAAAGAGGTGAGGGCATGCACACTCCTTTACTATACGCTAAAGGTTTGCTGTTCTAGTTCAATACTGAAGTGAACAGGGACAGCACTAGAGCATCACCCAGCCATCCCCAAGTATGAGTCACTGGAAAACTAGTGGAAACAGTCTCCTGGTTTTAGCAGGCTTGCATTTTTATATGACTGATGAGATTATTTCTGCAAAGCAAATACATTTCCCTGCAAACTCCCATATGTCAGTCGGAAGTACATTAACTGATTTGGTTTTGGAAATGAGTTAGAGGAGACGATGGAGGAAATCCTTGAGGCTGAAGAACAGATTTGATAGTCATGAGATCCGCTTGTCATTTCCAGTTCAGCCTTATGCTTCCTCTGTGACATAACATGACTTAACTGCTTTGTGTCTGCGCCTTATCTGTGCACTGTGGATATTATGAAGGTGAACTGGCTAATCATGGTAAAAAGCATTATGCTTGTTGATTATGATAAGTGGGCTTTCAAGGATCAGGTAAAATGAAGCAAATCTGCATTAAAAATGCCTTAGAAAAAGTATGGTTAAATTTTGTTTAGGTTTGTTATCTATATAGCCTGATCTTTTAATGTGGTTTTATAGGTATAATCTGTTAGAACACCACAATTGCTTTGGTGTCAACGAATCGCAAGAGTAGAATTATATAAATCTTTTCCCAATTTCTAAAACTTTCAAAATGAGTGTGTGTTACCACAGTAGTTTGTGTTGTTAAGGGGGATTGATTTTACCCTACTACAAGGCACAGTAATGTAATTTTACTTTATTACAATGTGTAGCATTTTCCACATCATTTCTAGGAGTCCATATTAGTATAGCGCAGTGGTATTCCTTTGGGAGTCCCCCTTTGAAACAGTGCTCTGCAAATGTTTAAACTGTAGGTCTGCCCAATTTTGAGTGAGGGGAAGAAAAGGCAGATTATCCTGCTATAATGTTTGTAACTTCCAAGCATCTAAAACATATGTTGTATCACCTTGATTTCTTCTGTTTTGCTTGTTTGTATGGGTGTAAATGTGTATGTTCTTAAACAGGTTTTTATTTGCAGTTGTTTCACAGATCATATTCTGTCTTGCAGTCCACTGATTGAATAGCACTGTGTATTCTAGGGATAGATAATCAATGCATTTATTTCAGGTCTTCTCAAAGGCTAATTAAAAAGAAAAGATGCTAGTGGCAGAGGGGCAGAGGGATGTAAAAAGAGAAAGAAGTTAGTGCAATCTGATTTAATTAAAAAGCAATAGGTAAGTGAATTGGACTGCTTTAATAATTCTGGTTGTTATTTTGACTGGATGACTGCTTTCTCCTACAGTAAAAGCAATCAATTCCAGGGTAACTTTTGCTGTAACGGTATTGTTGAAAATTGTCAGTCTGTTGGATCAACAGGGAATCACCAGGCTTTCATAACACTGTAGGACCTTTTTAGAAAATCCAGAAAGAAAGCAATAAATGTATTTTCTTTAGGAGGCTGTATTGTCTTTGGAATCCCCTAATCTCTGTGTCTGTCATAATAGTGTGCAAACAAAAATATTGATCATGTCCATGAAACATAAACCAAGCTTTTGACCTCAGTTAGTAGTGATGCTAAGCGAGCGTCAACTAATGCTTCCCCACGGCTCTTTAGCAACAAGAAAAAGTGCAAAGGTTGCCTTCTATCATGTACCTGGGTGGAGACATGTTGTCTGGACTTTTACTCTGTTAAGTGAAGGTGATAAAATAATTTATAACCACTAGGTCATGATCACTTGGTCCTTTATATTTTTGGTTGCTTATATGAACTGAAAAGTCAATCCTAATATTACTTATTGAGTTCCTAGCATTTGACAGTTACTGTGTCCTACTATTTAGCTGTTTCATAGTCACCAATTATAATATTGGTATATAGCTGACATTGCTAGCATAAGAAGTTTGTACATTTTTATATAGACCTCTAAATGTACATGCACATCTGTACTTGTGATCAAAATCCAGAGATACCTATATAACATAGCACAGATACTGTGAAGCTTTTAAGCCTTGTAATTTGCAAAAGAACATGACTGGTTATCCATCACATCTTTTCACTGAGAATTGTAGTAATTGTGTTCTGAAACTTCTCAGCCTACGCAGATTTTCCTTGTGATTTATTCTCAGCCAGAATTATCATCTGTTTCATTTCTCACACCTTTTTATAAATTGCATCTGGAAATTAATATTAATCTCTTGTAAAGACATTATTAGATTTTTATTATTGCCTTTCTCTGGATTTGAGAAAGGCAGTTGTAGTGAGCAAGGCAGAATTTCAGCCAGGCAGCTCAAAATTACGGAGGTACCAAAACAAGAAGCATTGCAACTTATTGTGGAGCTGATGGGGGGGAAGGGTTATGAAAAAGGAAGAAGGAACCAGAATGCCCTTTCCCCAGAAGACCAGCAAGGCTGGGGGTCCTTGTCCAAGAGGCACCTGGCTGTGATTTCCCAGCAGCTTGCCAGGTAGGGAAAGAACTTGCAGGAGATTTAAGTGTCCCCTTATACTGCCGTGCTTGTCTATATGTGTATGTAATGAAGCATTAATTGTCTCAGTACATTTAGAGCACAAAAATAAAATTGAAAAAAAAAGTCCAAATAGGTAATGGTAGGGGCTGAAAAGCAGATTAGTGGTCAGGGAGCCTCAGCAATGTACGCAGGCATCAACCCGTTTATGGAGTGTTGATTTCATTTTCATTAGAGCATCCATTGTCATAAACACATTAAAAAATCATGCAGGGATTGTTTTTCCATTGCTGTTGTGGTGGCAGCAGTATGTCAGTCCTCACAAGCATGACAACAGCAAGTTGACAACCAATAAGCTGTGTTGGGTCATACTTACAGTTTGGGTATTTTTGCTGCAGTGAAGAGCATGGTCAGGTATATGGTGAAGTTATTCTTGCTGGTGTAACTGTGCCAGCAGAAGTCCTGCTGTGCAGTTTTAGGTACCGGCAATTTTTTGTCGTTTCACTGGTAAAAGTTGCAGCCATATAAGCAAGACTTTATAAGCACCGAAAAGGTCAGATCTCATGCTCCTTGGGCAGCAGTCTCTCTGAGGACAATTTTGGGTGCTGAATTTATTAAATACACACTGTAATTTGAGTAGTAGTTGCAGAACCTGGCTCTCATCTCAAAGGCTAAGCTAAGTCTCCAAAGGCTGAGCTAAGATTTCAGTGGTTAAACGCCTGATGCTTATGTTGCTTGCCTTGGTAATAAGTAACAGGGAATGCCAGCAGCAGTCATGTGCCATTAAATGCAACAGGGTTGTACCAGTGCCAGATCCTGTTGAGTGAGGTCATGATAAAGTCCTTGAAGCTGCTGTGCCAGGGTTGGGAAATCAGCCTGTACCTGGGCAAAGAAGGGATTTGGTCTGGCTGGGCTCAGACTCCATGGCGTAGTTATCTACCTGGGAGCAGCCTAGGAAAGCTCCTGCCATAGCCTGGTTGGTGCAGTGATGGGGCCCTGGGGAGCATACCCTAAACAACACACCTGAAAGTGGCACCTAGAGCTGAGCTGAGTTACCCAAAAGTAGTGGTCAAGTGCAATGAGGAGCAGGTATCCAAGACAGCTGCACACAGCTGTAAAGAAACTTGTGGGAAAGCTGCACCTTGCTGGAGCAGATGGGAACCAAGCAGGGCTCCCACAGTGTTGGGGAACATGGGTCTAATGCCACCTACATATGCCTGCAAAAATCTGCGGCTCAACTCAATTACCTGAACATGAGCTGCTAGAGGTGCCCTGGCTGGTTCCCCCTTGTCTCCAGGGGCTGCTTCTGGATGGCACGGGCCTTTGTAGGTCTGGTGTCATACTTGCATGATGTATGGTACATGGAGATATTTTAGATCCCTTCGTACATTTGAAATGGCCCTGAGTGCCTATGTTCAGGCAACAAAATTTCACCCCAGATTTTTGCAGACAATGATGGCAGCTTTAATGCCTGGCTAGCATACAGACACCTCCATTGCAGACACCAAAATTTAGGTGTGGGAATCTGGAGCTGAATCCTGCCCTAGGAGTGACATACTGTATGGGAACAATAGCAAATAAAAGTGTAGCCTGGATTGAAGTAAATGTTTAGTTTAAATGGTTGGATTTGTAGACATGCAGCTGTTGAAAATTGAAATACAGCATTTTAACTAGTACTCTGTTGTAGGAATTTAGCTGTCCAGATAAAATGGATTCATTTACATCAGTATAAATAAGTAGAGCTGTTTGTATTTGTAGTTTCAGAGGAAACCTGAGGATGCAGCCTAAAAGACACAATGACTAATCTTGATTGCTAGTATTGGTGATCCTGTGTGTAAATTTCAGAAAATCCAGTGTGGATACAGCTTAGACCCTTACTTCTCAGAAATCTTTAAATTCCTTGAGATTTCTGACTAACACTTCCAATGCATGAGTCAGTGCATGACATTTTTAGTTTCATCCTATATGAAGTGCCATGTATATCTCTACTCTTGTCTGTAGATGTTACCAGTAATAAACCTGATATCATTTGTAAAGGATTAATCAAGAGAAGGTTATTTGAAGTCAGTGGTGCTGCACCAGTATAAAGCCAGTGACGGGTGGTACAAAATTGTTTCCTCAGAATTTTTTCATTGATGTCAAGAATCACACTTATGCTCAAGTGACTGCAATACTGGAGCCTGTGAGCTGTGTGCTTGATATTTCACTCCTACTAGTAAGCAGTCACTTGATCAGGTCCTGCCCAAGTAGGTCACTTACTGGAATGTGAAGTTATCAACCTGGTTTCCTCTGATTTTTGCTAAGAGAAGATTATATTTTCTGGTTTATTAGTATTCTTCAATGTAGTTTGTAGACCTAAAAGACATGTCCTTCAGTATTGTTTATTGCACAGCAGAGATTAATCCAGCTGTCATTTAGATCACCACAGTAGGTGGAGTGCTGCAGAAGGAAAGCAGTCCTCTCTTTGCAAATGTTATTGCTCAAGATAAGGGTGTAAAAAGCAGATTAGGAGATGACATGTGACGTATCCTTTCCTCAGTCTAAAAGTACAGGATCATGAGATGAACTTTGACTGACTGGTTATGCAGAGAGTGTGCTTACATTTGTAGCTCTTATGGACAAGACTTTGCACAGCAACAGCATAAAATGACTCTCATGAGCTCCTTTCTCAGCCACTGCATATGTGGAGACCCTTTACCTGTGTCCGATTCTGAGGTAAGCACCTTATTTAACCTGTGGTTTTGCTGCTCTGACCTCAGAGGGGCTGTGTTTAAGGGACAGCTTTGCTGAAGCTTCATCGGTACCAGCCAGGGAGTCTCTTTCTCTGCTGAATTGCTTATACTACTAAAACTGGTCCTGAGCTAAAACCTGCAGGGAAGCTGAAGCATATTTGAGTGACAGGTGTGACACCATAGAAATTGGAATTTATGCAAGTGCTCTATTTAGAACAGATTTCTGCTGTAAGTGAAATAAGTGAATGCAGAGCAATATATGACATTGCTGATTTTTCATACCTTAATTGCAGTAATCATCTGTTAAAATGCTGACTGTTTAATAACTACCTACTGGCTAAAGTGCTTTCAGACAGTGAAATTTATCTTCAGCTGTCTTTCAAACAAAAAGTGAAATCTGCCCACTGTATCAGGTGAGCTTCTAAAAAAGGGTCATTAGAGTTGTACTGGCCTGCTTGAGAATGGTAGGTGGAGAAGAAGGGGGCAGAACTTAAGTCCTGTTTCACAGGCATCACTGTAAAAGGCAGATTCTGGGATGCATGTTTTCTTTGAATATGAAAAACCTGAAATGCCTTCATCTGGTTTGAAACAGATGAACAAAGTACAGCCAGAAACAGCAAAATTATGCCTCTCTTTTTTGGAATACTTATTAGCTTTGAACGTCATCAAAAATGCACTTGGTTGGGTAGTCTAAAGATATCTTAATAAAGAAGTAGGCTGGCTTTTTTTTTAACCAGCCAACTGAACAAAGCCCCAACAGAAAACCAAGCTCAGAATTAGTTCATAATTTGTATGGGAACTTGGGGCAGGGTTCACTTGCTCAGCAATGCTTTGGAGTTTGTCATTCATTCCATCAGGCATTCGTGCAAGCTGACACCCAACCCAGAAACACCCATCTTCCTTTCTCAATTTCTTTTCTGTTCTTTATAGAAGAGCGAGGGAAAGCCAAGGAAACACTGAGAACTGGAAATTTAAGGAAAATGTGTATAAAAATTTTTATGTGCAGTATGTTTTTCTCAAAAACTGCAGAGGTTTTGCTAGAAAGGTTTACAGCCAAATGCATTGAAAACCTTAAAAATGTTACCTGTAACAAGTATTTCAGTTGAGGCTATTTTATTTCCAAACCTGTTGGACCAGTGCAATTATGACACCTGTGGGCACTAAACTATGTGAGCCAGATGTGCTGTTAAATAGGAACAACATGATCATTTTCCAAGCTTCCTCTCTAAAAACATAGTTTTTTTCTGTATTTGTGTTAATGTATCTCTGGTCCCAGTCCGTATGAGTGTAACCTGCCTCAGCATACAGAAAATGAGCTGTCCCTTTCCAAGTGGATGAGCTCGCTTGGCCAATTGGCAGATGGCTGCGCAATCTCTGCATCTGACCCAAGTGAGTGTGGGAGTGTGCGGTAGGAGGGAGCATGACTGCCGGTTTGGTATCGGCTTACAGCTACGTGGGATCAGCAAGCAGTCGCACTGCAGCCGTACTGTTTGTTTTCATCATTGAGTAGAGGTTAAGCAGAGGAATATCACAGAATGGTTTGAGTTGGAAGGGACCTTAAAGGTCATGCAGTTCCAACCCCTTGCCATGGGCAACGACACCTTCCAGTAGACCAGGTTGCTCCAAACTCTGTCCAACCTGGCCTTGAACGCTGCTAGGGAAGGGGTAGCCACAGCTTTTCTGGGGAAATCTAGTGCCTCATCACCTTCATAGTGAGGGATTTCTTCAAATATCTGATGTAAATCTACCCTCTTTCAGTTTAAAATTGTTGCCCCATGTCCTGTCACTACAGATGCTGGTAAAAAGTCCAGAAACAAAGAGTGCTGGTTGAATTATTTTTATTGGTGTTACGTGTAACATCATAGTTGTGCACAGGAACAAGTCCTTTAACACCAGAGCTGTCCTTCCAAGACATCATCTGTGAACTCAGTGTTTATGTTAGGGCCTCTACGTGCTGCTGAGGTAACAGGTGAGTTTTCAGTCCTACTAGTCATGTTTGCCTAAGAGGTGCTGCTGGTTAGGTGTTAACCTTACTTAGCAGAAGCATCACAATGTCTTCCCTTTGGAAAGTTACTCTCTTTCTGAATTGTCAGCTGCATGTGTTGTGTTTAAGGTAACTGTTTCTTTTTAGCAATGTTAAGTTGATCTGCCATATGAGAAACTCACAAATGATTAACTGTCAATGATTAGCTTATTTGACTTGTTCACATTTAAAAAGGTTGTTTCTGATGACCACTGGAAGAGGTCCCCATCCCAGGAGGAAGAAAAGGCAGACACACAAAAGGTCACACCCAGGAGATGGGGCTCTGGAAAAAGATCTCGGCCCAGGCCTCTCTCAGACTATGGCCAAATGTCGATCAGAAGTTTCTCTATACCAGAAGATGCAGTTGCAGTGGAGTCTCAGATGACAGACTGCACAGATGGAGAAAATCAGCCAGGACTGGCTCCCGTCGGGTCTGCGATCCAAAGCAATACAGTAGGCTACCATAGAGGGAGAAAAAGAAGACCCATCTCTGTAATAGGTGGGGTCAATTTCTATGGAAGCGGTCCGGCAGAAGAGATAGAAGGTCTGCTGACACAAGTAAGATAAGAGATGTGCTCTCTGCAAACTGCAGAAGACCCTTTCACTTCCTTGTCTCTATCTTCAGCCTAGAAAATAGAACGGATGCTTCCTCTCTTCCTTCCCTTTTGTCAAGCTGACATCATGTACTTATTTCTTTCCTCGTCACTAATTACTTTGTCTTGTTGTTAAACAACAAACCAGCATGGAATAAAACTGATACTGACTTTGGGATAATCTTTTCTGTATTGTAAATTAACCTTATTTCTTTCTTGGAATGGTCATTCTGTCTTATAGTGGTATATAAGAGCTCATTTGTATATAGTACAGCTGTGTATTTAGTCTCCTTACAGGATGTAGGGCACAAGGAATGGAGGAGTATAAACTGATATGATAATAACACACTGTTTATTGATCATTTCAGATTCTCCAAAATAAGGCCTGTTCAAAACCTGTGGCCTTAGCTCTTGTGTTCAAAATCTTGGTAGTGGCATAGCAAGGATACTTAAGCTAATAAGGACATTGCTTAAGAAAATTGGTGATAAATGAGAAATTAATAAAATAAAGACTCTTAAGAAAACTGGCAATATGAATAAAATGTCTGTTTATGTACTACTAAATTGACCTGATGGAATGAATGGAAGCCTGAAAGAAAATAGCATGTGGTTGAGCTAGCACTTGAGCAGTTCCTATATACTAACCTGCCATCTCTTTTGGCTTAGGTGAGAGAGTGATTTTTTTCCCAAAAAATCTTTGAAAACTCATGGGAATATTTGAAAAGTGTAATGCTAATTCCTTGTTGTGTTTTGTTTTGGTCTGACAGCTTAGGTGTGAGAAAAAGGTTTTCAAACAATATGAAATCACTGGTTTTGTAACATAGTGTCGAGACATAGTTCATTAAAGAACCATCCCTGATGTTTCTGATTACTTAATAGAAGGCCTATGAACAGTAACAACTGAAAGATAAGACCTAAAGATGAGGTTCTCTGCCATTCATATGCTGAGGTGTGCCTGTTTAATGTTGAATATTTATGCGAGGTCATTCAGCCTGGCTAATGTGGAGTTGTTCAGGGCTGACATAAAATTAAACTCAATTTGCAAATAAAGCAGGGGTAGGTTCTCTGATCATTATTAAGCAAATGAATCTGAAGAAAATGTCTTCTAGATAAAGTTACAAGTAAACTTAATATTACCTTTTTTTAATGAGGCTCCTGAGAACTTGGGAGCAGTGGATCATTTAGACAATTATTTTTGTCTTGTAAAATTATGTTTATTTTACTTAAAAGCAATACATTTATTTTAAGTCAGCAAATGTCCCAGCAAATGGACACAACTTCCAGCCATAGTGTTTCTGGTCATTCTTTCGCCTTGGGTTTCCCTTAAGATATGTGTTTACAACGCCAGCAGGCATTGCACAGGCTGTTCTCAAAGCAGTTAGATCCCAGAGCGTTTGGTCACAGAGTATTTTCATCTCGTAAGAAAAATTATAGAGCATGTCTGATCATAACAGAAGTCTTAATACAACAGAGACCTGTAACGTAATAAAATATTTTCTGTGATGCTGGTAGATATGTTATGCAGTGTTTAAGCAATGTCACTTAAAAGTAGGGGACTTGGCTGCCCCTGTAATTAGCTGGACTATCTGAAGAAACCTTACTTCATACCTGAGTTTTGCTCAGTTGAAGTTCCTGGTAGTTTTACTAATACTGGCTTTTCCTGTGTTCTCTGTAGCCTGTAACACGGCCACCCGTTCCAGCGCACCAGGTACCCCCTTACAAAGCTGTTTCAGCAAGGTTCCGGCCGCTCACCTTCTCACAAAGTACCCCAATTGGCCTGGACCGGGTTGGGCGGAAGCGGCAGATGAGAACATCTAATGGTAAGATGGGAAAGTCTTTTTAATTTTCTAAATCTCAACTTCATGCCCAGCTTGGTCAGGAAGTGCATTAGAGTGTGGGACACAAAAGGATGCTAACCAAATTGGTGACAAAGTAGCACCCAGCTGAGTTTTGTGAGTTTCTCATTACAAGCTGCTATGCTCATGTGAAACTTGTTTTTCACACCTACTGTTTAACATTACTGTGGTTTATTCTTCTGTACCACCTATATGCTCAT
Organism: Coracopsis vasa; assembly: GCA_026283785.1. NCBI lineage: Eukaryota > Metazoa > Chordata > Aves > Psittaciformes > Psittacidae > Coracopsis > Coracopsis vasa. The sequence goes on along the minus strand of JANHGB010050228.1, from coordinate 7,915 downwards.
ATTTTCCACTCTCTATTCACATACTTGCCTGAACATAATAGAATATGAAGGAAGGAAGGTCTAATATGCTTGAGTTCATACCCACAGTCACACCACACATGTGTTTCTAATTTTCTGTTTGCCATGCATTCAGCTTAACTACCTTGATAGTCAAACCTTCAGTAATTAAGCACCTTGTTTCAGAGCACTGTATGCAGGGAGCCCAGCCAGTATTCTGGTACATGACAGACAGGTTCTTGGAAAACATTGCTTTTTTTAGAAGCACTACCCTTTATCAGACTTTCTGAGGTGCACTGTGTATTTTTGCTGTAATTGTTTACCATTGGAGTACAAGGCTATCTTCAGTTAATAGAAAGTGTTATGTAGTGTTAGTGGAATGTTTCTTGATAGGTGGGACCAGAAGAACCTGGGTTAATACCATTTGTGTTTTTTCATACTGCTGTAAACATAATCTGAATAGTTTACTCATGTTTCACTGGCAACGGCTGGAAATAAAAGCAAAATTTTCAGTTTATGTACTTCACTGTTGATAGTGAACAAAACACTACTGGGAATCTTCATTCTGCTTCTCTGTGGAAAGCATAAGTAAAGGTGTCTGGATTGGGGCTTGCCATGATTGAAGTAGGAAAGAACAAATAGCATTTTCAATGTTTTGTTATTAAAACTATACATATGTCTGTACATATACATATGCCAATATACATACAAGTCAGTATTGGCTTTTATAGTTCTAAGCTAAGTTTTAGCTGCAATGATGTCCAACTTTTGCTCAAAAATATCCCTCAACTACAAATCACTTTATATAAGAACATGTTAAAACTGCATTTTCCAATCTTCAGTAGAGCATGACAGTTTTCTTCAGAAGATGCTCTGCAAGGAACAGACTTGAGAACTTTGAACTACAGCAGTGAGATACATTATATATACTTTATTAGCATTTTCCTTTAATTTATATTGTAGTAAAATATTGGGAACTACTTTAAAAACCATGGCTAAAGTGTGTCCTTGCTGTATGTAACTCAGTATACTTAATGATCCAGACTAGACATCAAGGTAAATTAGACATCTAATGCTGTGACCTTTGCTGAGATTGCATACTCTCTCAATCCCTGATTCCAGAAGAGAATAACACTCAAAGAATAACAGGTTTGCCATGAGCTAGTTTTGGAAAAAAGAGACTCTTTTAAGTATCACAGAGAAGGAAGTATTTTTCTATATTTAGTTCTCCTTTCCATTTCATGTTTGGAAACCACATGAAATACTACTAGTTACCTAGACAGCTGCCTGAGAGCATTCCAGGCATTTAGCTTTCGAATAATCGGCCTCCTAAACATAAGCGTCAGGATGACAAATACAAAAAGCAAGATTTTGGCCACTTTTGAAGACAATGAAATCAAAGCAATATTGGTTATTCTAGATGTCACTTTTATGACTCATTGCAATAAATATAGAAGTTGAGCAGGAAAAGCATCTGAAATCAAAGCCTTGAGGACAAGTGGGGAATATCATCGACTCTGCAGTTTGAAAGCAGTTGCAAAGATCTGTTAAGTAGCTCCAGCAGAAAATAATGACGTGACTACTGTCACACATTCTGATTGCTTTCCTTTTTCTCTTAAATTCACAAGGCATTTCCTTGTCTTTGAACATGTGAGAGTTTTTTGTTTGCTCATGTACAGTGAAATTTGATAGCACAAAAGCCCTTTATTATAGAAAGAAATTCTAAACGCAAGCACTGCAAACCAGTGATGTCTTTTTTTAGTTACTCGCTAAAGCCTAATACGTTGCATGTCTACTTTTACAACAATGGGAGATAGAATTGGAGATGTACATTTTTAGAAAAACAACAGTTACAAGACAGTAAATTGTCATACTGTAGGAGACAGAGTAACAACCAGCAAAGATGTAAGGGAAGCTTCCCTTGGGACCTACATTGCTACTCTTCTTCTAAAGCAATTTTTATAATATCTTAAAAACAAACCCAGGTTTTTGCGTATTGTGATGTGCAACTTGAATTTGGCTAATTTCATTGGTGAACTCCTTTAGATGGGCTCAGGTCTGAGCAGATGGAGTGGGATTCAGCTCAAGTCTAAGTCATCTAAATTTAGTCTAAACATAGGTACCTACATGAGAGTTGAACATTAGAACACCCATTAGAGGCACTGGAGGCCTAGGGCTTGATTCACTTACACAGACCAGGGTCCAGTGCTGTGTGGAGTACCTGATCATCTGCCTGCAGCTGGCAGAAATGACAGAGGACCTATGGGAGAACTATTCCTTTCTTCAGTGGCAGCTGGAGGCCAGCAGGATATCAAAAATACTTTCAATGGCACTAAATATATACATTTAAACAACTGATCTGAGGCTCTAGCCACTGCAGTCAATGAAAGTTAGAGTAAGAACTGCCTTTGGATGCAGTGTATTGCTGAGCTGGAGCATAACCAGTATATAACCATTGTGCAAGCTGTATAGAAATAAGAGAAAATATTGTACCAGTAAAAGAGGGTATCTAATGTATTAAAGAAAAGAAAATAAGAACCAAATCAGGTAAGCAAATTGATTGTATCATCAAGTGTCACAGGATCCATGAACTGGAATGCCATGTCTAAACAAGAAACAATATAGTGACAGAATTACATTATGAACCCACCTGAGATCACCAGGACAGTGACAGCAAATGTGACAAACCAAGGAACCAGAGAAGTTTCAAAGGCAGCAAGCACAGTCATAAAAGGAGACTTAAATTGCTGTGGTGTGGGTTAAGCGTTGTTCTTGAATCATTCCTGAGCTGTGTGCAGGATCACACGTAAGAGCTACTCTGTAAGGGTGGGATGTGTCTCTATGGATTTCCCAGCTAATCTAGGTGACCTTGGCTGGAAGAAACAGGTAATCTAGGGTGCTGTTCATTGACCAAATATAGACAGATAATGAATCTTGCCCGCTGTGTCCATAATGCACTCTGAGCAAATATCCTTGCAGGAGTGAGAACAGTAAAAAAAACTTACCTGGTATGTGTTTTAATTTAAAAAAGGGAAAGTAAATAAAAGTGAGAAGTCATTTATGTAACAAAGGAGTTTAAAGCAGCAGAAAAAGGTGTTGAATGCTTGCAGGCAGCATGGAGAGTATTCAAGGACTGCACAGGAGATGCTTAGAGCAAATTCATGTCACCTGTCAAAAAAGAATTTGGAAAAGGGTTCTGTCCTTAAACACATGCAAAAGGAATCTATCAGAAGAAAAAAAGGCATCTTTCAGATTGTTGAATTGCATCCAAATAGAAAAAAACCCAAACCTGTAGCAACTTTGATGCAAAGCTACAGGAATGTAGAAACAATCTGCTTAAAGATATAAGGAAGATCCTCCCATGCTTTAACAAGTAAGTATGAAGTAAAGGAGAGGAGAAAAGTGGTTGGTTTCCGTGAGAAAAGAGCTCATGAGTGGAGTCAGATGTTCAGTGTCTTCACAAATAAGGCAGGAAGGGAGGTACAGAATGAAATTATAATTCTTGCTTGTGTGTAAATTATTCGTGGTAGTAGAAGCACAAGCTGATTGAACAGAGTTGCAGGAGGATTTCACAATACCAAGACACAATGCACTGCACTGGCAGCATGTGAATTCAGTGTTGATAAATGCAAGGTAGTGGACATGGAGGAACATGAACCTGGTATGCTTGCAGAGGAATGGACTTTGAGCTGGATATTGTCATTCACGAAGAGATCTTGCAATCCTAACAGACAATTAAAGTGTCAGTTCAGTGCATAGTAACAGTCAAAACAGTAAATAAAAGGGCAAGAATTTGTAGGAAGGGAATAGAGAACAAAACAGAAAGCCCAATTGTGCCACTGGTGTGGCATGTGGGGGCCATCTCCCTGTTGTTCCTTTCCACCTCAAAAGGCATCTTTTATAGGGAACGATATAGAGAAAGGCAAAAGGACAAGAAAACCTACTCAGTGCCTCTGTGTGAGGAATGATTAATGCAGCTAGGGCTCTGCAGCTTGGCAAAAAGGGCAGTAGGGGAATAAAAGTCTGATCGGCACTGGAAAAATGAACAGATAATAGTTACTGTTTCCAGTAATGTAATAACCAAAGGGCATCAAATGAAATAATGAGATAGCAAGTTCAAAATAAAAGGCAGTTTTCACACTCTATAAAATTAACCAATGCAAGTAATTGCTACACATGATATTTCACATCCCAAAAGTTTACAGAAATTCCAACAGGGGTTTGAAAAATTTGGTTCATTAAACACAAGGATATCACTTCTGCCCCAGGAGGGATCTGACTCTGATCTGCAGATAGCTGAAACTTAGGGAAGTACATCAGAGAAAGACCATTACATGCCTCATCTATTTTTATGTTCTTTCCTGGACATTTCCTACTGGCTGTCAGAGCAGTGGGTGGGGGCACCTTTGGTTGCCCTAGGGTGGAGGGTCCTGTGGTGTCAGAGGGGTATCTAGACCTAGATGTTCTTGAGGTGGGTAAACTAACTGTTAGTATGTGCTACCCACAGCCTTTTCAGAGTGCCCTGGGCAGTGGGTAAGCGAGCTCAGCATGAACTTGGACAGGGTCACTGTGGGCTGCCACTACAAAGGACAGCCTGCGCCGCCTCCTATCCCTGCCTGATCCCTCGAGGAAACGAAGCCGCCACCAGCTCAGCCCAAATGAGTACTTTTGTGGTGGTTCAGTTGGTGGCTGCACAGTCGGTAGATGAAGAGATCCACCCTCCCCGGCAGCATCCCATGGTGGCACTGGGTTAGTCACCAGGCAAAAGCACACAGGCTGTTCTGCTCTGCAGGATTCAAACCAAATGACTGTTCTTCAAAGATCATTTTTAATGCATCTTCAAGAAGGGCTATGTGGCATTTGAGCTCATTTTCCTTTGGCAGTTCAGATGGTTTTCCCTTGTGGGTAGGGGTTTGACATGGCTTGTGCTCTGGCTCATTAAAAGTGTGAAGCCTTCGCTTGCAGGTCCCATGATTATTGAATCATAGAGTGGTTTGAGTTGGAAGGAACCTTAAAGATCATCAGCACTTCAATGTTACTTCTGTTTGCTGGGTTGTTTGGGTGTTTTTTTTTTACTGATTTGTGCTCACAAAACTGTGTATAAACATAGTATGTAGTAGCTTGTTTTTACTGTGCTATCCAACAAGTGTTCTTGCAGCAAGAAAAAATAGGGGTAGTCAGAAGAGGATGCCTATCAGCCTCCTGTAGTGCAGCCCAGTCTGGACTTTTGTAGGAAGATGGCATTAACATTGCAGGGCGATATTTGGCCTTTCCTTCTCTGTCGAGGCAGCGCTACGGGAACCCATGTGATTTCAGTGGGTGTTGAGAGGTCACTGTGTGCAGAAATGCCTCTAGGGTTTTGTGAACACATCCCTGGGGAGGCAGTCCCCTGTTACAGGACAGGCTCAGCTGAGCAATGCAGTTTGCAGGTAAAGAGTAAGCCATAAAGATTATGGAGCTTTTCAAGACGTAAATGCAGTGCTGTGTACAAGCACAGATTGCAGCAGGCTTTGCACTCTGCTGATGGGAGTAGCTCCTGTCTTTGCTTCCAGTGCATGAACTGATCCAGCAGAACAACACAGGTGTGAGGGTGCTAAATACTGGCCCATGGTGAGTGAATGAGGTTGTGCTCTGGCTGGGTCAGTCCCAGTGAAAGCTGGACTATTTGGGTGCTTTCCTGCTTCATTCCCTGTTTTCTGGAGCAGCTGAATTAAGTTTGTAGTTTCAGGAAGAAAATGTCTCTGTCCTCCCCTCTGTTCCTGGGAGCAGCCTGCTGCAGCCTTAACACTTTAACTGCTTGTGCCCTAAATAATGGTACAGCGTTTGCTTGTGAAGCAAGAGAAGTTTTAATAACCATGCAAAAAGTACCTTCATTGTTTACTTCTGCTGGAATTTTAACCGGTATAATGTAACACAGAGAGGCCGATACTCCTAACAGTGTTGTAACACAAGGAACTCCCAGCTCCAGTCCAAATAGCCCTTCCCTTTGAATTGCAGTCATTTGAATATAGATCGAAATCACATTAAGCTGCTGTAATGAAAAACAAATGCGCTCCTTGGCTGGCTGCGTTCGAGGCGCTGGGGCTCTCTGGGAGCGGCACAGGCGG
>JANHGB010050225.1:0-35652 GCA_026283785.1 Coracopsis vasa | reverse complement strand
CTGGGGTAGCAGTTGTACTTGATGATCTTAAAGGTCTTTTCCAAGCTGGTTGATTCTGTGATTCTATCACCAAATCCAGTCCTCTGCCATGGCATGCAACATTATACAGTCTTTGTCACAGACTAGTTAGGTTTTACCTATTAGATTTTCCTTCCCCAGTCTCTGCTTTGGAAGGTTGTTGTAGGACAACACTCCTGTAATAATGATTACAAACCTTTTTTAAAGTTTCCATCCTTAATTTATTCATGACCAGTTTCTGCCCATTTGTTCTCTCACAGATTTGACAAATCTTTTGCCCCTACTGTATTTGGTGCAAGCAGTCATCTCTCCTCCATGCTTCGTTTTTCAGCATAAAAAAACCAAGTCACCTCTGTCTCCTCCCATAAGATAGGTTTATGCTTTATCTCTGTGATAGTCCAAATTTTTTTTCTTTTTTTCTTTTTTTTTTGTTTTTTTTAATCGTACGAAATACTTTAGATAATGTCTCAATAGAGGCTATACTCTCTGATGGTATGAATATGCCCTCTTCTTTATGACAGTACCTTGCCTTGCCCTTTTCATGGTCAGATTCAATTAAGTGGCTCATAGTCATCCTGTGGCTGACTAAAATAGGCTGCTATTTGCAACTAATGAGCTCCCAGTATATATCAGGAGTTCTTGTTAATAGTCCCATGTGCCCTTTGGACTATTACTTTCAAACCAGTTGTGTTTCTGGGATCTTTAAGGTCATGCATTTCACCCCACAGGACATTCAAATCCTCCTCCTCTAGGAAGACTCTACCTCCTGACTTTGTATCCTGAACAAATGGCATTAGTGCATCTTTATTTTCGTCCCAAGGTCATAAATACTAAACTAAAATATGAAATAAAATGGGTCCCAAACTATAAACCTGTTATATTTGGAAGATACCTTCATGAGGTAATGCTAGTAGTGGCTCCTAGATGGCCAGTGAAATTATTTTTTAGTATAATATGCATCAATTTTTCATGTTACCTCAGATGTCAGTATTTTATACCCAAATATTCAGTACTTGAAACTTAAACCTGGTGTTTCGGAACTTGCAAGGTCATGTCTGATACAAAAATGGTCTTCTCTAAGGGTGTAGCAATCTGTCCAGAATTTCACCAACCACCATGCAGGTTAGATAAATGGGCCTCTGTGGATGCAGCATTTGGCAGATTAGATGCCTGTTATCTGTTCTCTCCACCCGCTAACATATTGCTAATTAGGTTTGAGAGTGAGGTGAAATGATTCATCATAGCAGAACAGTGAGCGTCTTTAGAAATCCTTACTCTGCTTTGGTTCAAATCCACTTGAGAGAGAAAAGAAAATAAAGTGATAAATGCTTCTGGGATTGTGAACATATTTTTTACTTTTGTTTTTTTTCCTGTCCTTATCTCTAAAAGTACTTAGATTATCACTAAATTGGTGAATATGAGACATTCATGTCAATTAGTAGTAAATGCAGAATAAATTCAGACAACCATACACTGAAAATGTGAAGAAAGAAGTACTTGAGATAATTCCTCTATGTGTGTAAATAAAGTGGCGAGATGGGTAGTTTATCTTCATGTAGTACAGAAGATGACTGCACAATGAGTAGAAAATACAAGTGCACCCATAAATCTGACATTGCTGAACTTTCAAGCACTTGATTTTTTAACTTAAATAGGATTCTTTGAACACTAGGTTGTCCTCTTTTGTTTACTTTTGTCTATATGTGATACTGCTGTACTATTTTCTGTCGCATCTCCTGTGACACTTCCTCTTGCCTCATTTTCTTCACAGTCATAATGGTGATGAGTATGTCATATCTAATGATCTGCAGTACTCCAGCTCCTTTCCCCCTGGAATAATCTGGCAGGTGATCTTCCCATGCATGTCCTGCAGTTTATGTTAAGAATGGTTTCCCAAACCATCCTATATGCACATATTCCAAGGCTGGTGTTTATAAATGCCTATACCATGCCATTTGTTGTAAGTGATACCATCTTGCGATAAGATATTGCAAAGCAACATAGACAAAGTAAGTAATTACAATATTTGTCTGAGATATAAATGGTTGGATTATACACATCCTACATTTATATTCAACTAGGAGAGCAGTGAGATTGATATATTGTTCCTCACTTGCATAATACAGTATGTGCTAGAACATTTAAAAACACTCAGTAATTGCTTAAGTCCTTTGTTTATATATAAATGGCATATTTGTATGCATCTGTGTAAGTGCCTCATAGAATTTAACAAGTTGAAGAAATGTGTGACTAAATGAGTAACATGAATCTTTTAATGGAAAAAATAATCTGTCTCTTCGGGGATGTGTAACCTCTGATATTTATCGGTGCAGAGGATAAGTAGTTAGGTAAGTGCCCCTTGGTCTATAGCTTCACTGGTTAAGTATTGTCTGAATATTAATCTGCCAGGTTGTGGTTGTCTCATGTTGAGAAAAACAACAATATTCTTGCTGTCAGCAGTGGCTTTGAGCTGCATGGATCCAGCTGATGCTTTTTCTCCATTCAACTATATGTAAGGAGCAAAAAATGTACCCTGCAGTCTGCTGCTTTGATAAAGATTAGGGGAAAGAGATCTGTGAGCTTTTCCTCTTTGAACTACTATCACAGAGACTAGGGAGGGAGAAGGTGACTCTCTCCATCTTGTCTAGCTTTGTGTTCTTGTAGCAGAGAGAGGTGCTTCAGAGGTTGAGAGTGGTTCCTCCTAAAATTGCACTTTGCTGTGGAAATTTCAGTCCTGCAGTAATGAGACCATTGGTGTCACAACGCTGAGAAATGGATATTCCCGTGAAGCTACTTAGATTAATCTGAGGAGAGTGACACTACCAGCTGCCACCTTTTAAAGAGACTTCTGAAGGTGTGGAAGGAGATTGGAAGTGCTTTCTCAGATCTGTGTATCACTAAGGTAAAAGAAGCAGTGAGGGGAATCAGGGTTAATTAAGGCAGTCTTAAGACCAGACACTGCTTCGTGGCTTTGTTAATCATGCAAGAGCTGCTCTGAGATTCTTGATGTTGAAAGCAGGGGCAGTGGCACAGGATGTCTTTGCAACTGCTACAGCAATAGTCTGTTTTCCCTGGAGAAAGCAGATTTCCTTAAGCACGTATATCTGGAAAGGAAACCTTCTGAATTCTAACTTAGCAGTTGAAATGTACCTCTAGCTATAGGTAGTAGGAGGTTTTGTAGTTAATCTTCTGGCATATATGTGGCCCTCTGCTTGGGCTCTAGTGGTATTCCTTGAATTAATATCCAGAAAGCTGTCATCTTGGACTTTGTGTAGATTTGTGTAAATGTAAATGAATTAAATGCAGCTTACTTTTAAATGAGGGAGAAAAATGTATTTGGAAATTTAAATGAAAAAATAAACTCCTAAACTTGAATTCTAGGGCTATGACCCTTTGGATGAGGCTTGTAGTGTTTATGCTGTACTCTGACATGCAAGGAAAGGAACCACTCAAAAATGTTCGATGAAGAAGTTAATACAGTGGGAAATCTCATTGGGAATCTGTAATTTCACACCCAAAACAAAATGTGAGTGGGACAAAAGAGTTTGGGAAGACAGAGACAGAGAAAGTTTAAATGCAAGTTTTCAGATTCTTTCTGTTTTCTTCTGATTTCCTTTTTTTTTTTAAAAAAAACCAACCATGCAAACAAATATTTTCAAAATTGCCCTCATCAAATTGTAAAGAGAAAAAAAAAAACCAAAAACAACAACAACAACAAAAAAGATGGAGTATATGTTTAAGTGGAAGAAGGAGAACTGGTGTTATTTCCTTCCCTTAAGAGGGAGAAATGTATCCAGATGCAGGAAATCCTCATGCAGTTTCCCTTATGGCCTGAGCAGGCTTGAATCTGCACTTTCCTTTTCCTGTGAAGATATCTGGGGAAATCCTGCACTGTGGCGTACTCCAGGGAGGTATACGCTTGCTTTGTGTGTCCCTGGGGTGCTGCTTGGATTTGTAGAAATAATCACTCCTTGACTGGAGCAGGAAATGGAGCTTGGCCATTTCAGGGCTGCCTATCTTTGATTTTGTGTGTGTGAATTTACTTGGAGGAGGGAGAAGAACAGTTCTTCTTCTCTCCCTCTCTCCTCTATCAGACACCAGAAAATGTATAACCTCAGAGGAATTTCTATTTCTTCATTCTTATTTCCATACAGGGAGCTCAAGAAGGTTCTGTGGAGTTAGATTATAACTGAATACAGATCTTGGTTAATGTTTCACCCAAACATGACAATTCATGGAATCCAAATCTTTGTCACAGTACTGTGTCGATAAAGAGAGAAAGTAAAGATTCTCAAATAATAAATGCAAAACATATAAAAGATTTTATTAGCCATTTAGCACATTATGTTAATCTCCTGTTAGCTAATATTATGAGCAAAGCTAGGTCTGGAGAGAGTAATAGTAATGATCTTAGGGGTAGAAATAATGCCTTTTAACATCCAAATAAGGATTCAGAGAGCTAGGTTATTGTTATGAAAACTACTACTCTTAGTGAGCATATTAAATTGGCAGAGCATTAATCTGATTAAATGTAAGACGTTGTCCCTTAAGAATGCAATTTACAATAGAGAAAGCTCAATTAAAATTATAAAATAAAACCATGAAAATGGGCAGCATTTTTACAAATTAATTTTTCTTGTGTGTTTGATAGTAAAACTTAATATCTATAGATACATCATAATATACGCTGAATCAGTGAAGTATTAAAGCAACACTGAAATTATAAAGCTCAGCACATCTGTATTTATTACCTTTAAGGTATTGGGTATTAAAAATTGTTCTATCTTATTTTTCAAATATTTTAAATAATGCCTTATCTCATCATGTTAAAAAAAGTAAAATGCAGAAAGTTTCCTTCCTGAAAAGAGATCTGTTTTCATCTGCCTTCTCCCCTCTGCTTCTTGGTGTCCACAATGTTGGTTAATGGACTAGAAATTTTGAAAGTCTCTCTGTTATTAAAGGAATGACCAAGTCAGCCATGGGAGGGTGGGAAATGGAAGCACGAGTCTTAGGGGTTAATTGCTGCTTTGTTCTCTCCTACAAATTTTCTCCAAGGTCAGGCTTAGTTTTGTCTAATATTTGTATGGAAAGGGTAAGAAATTTTTCAAGACATCTGTGTTTAAATAGATAGAGATGCCTAAAAGAAGTGTAATCCTGGCGTAACAATACTGATTTCCCTTGCCTTAGTCAGAGTCTTAGTCGGCCTTGTGGTTTTACAGAATGCTGTTTGTTAACCACATTGTGTGTATTACATACACTGCAGCTTGTCGGCTGTTTCCTTCATCTGTTCATGTAGTAGGGGGTGCTTAAAACAGCACTTGAAGGATGACATGCTTAAAAATGAGTATTCAGCAGTTTTGCAAAGAAACACCGTGGGTTTAGCAAGGTCAGATGCATAAGCAAAGCAGGATTTTCCATTGCCATTTCGTAAATTAAAACATCGAATTCGCCTTTGGTTCTTTCGCTTATATAATGTGCAACTAAAAACATCGAGACGTTCACATGCACATTAGTTGTAAATACTGTTAGTGACCTGTTTTATAGTGATAGATGCCCCCAAATTCAGAGTATAGCCTGGAACCATCTTTTCATTCCCTGAAATTCGTGTAGTTTCAAGGGATTTTCTGATAGTTCCAAGCCTCAACACCATAATTTTGTATTTTCTGTTATTTGAACCAAGCCCTTATGGCTATTTTGTAGTATTTTACTGATGTTTTGTGGTTGTTATTTAAGTTTACTGAAATACTTAACCATATTTTATATTGCATGTGTTTTAAGCAACTTATCAGTTGTAAAACATATGTGTCACACAATGTATGTTTATCCAGCTCATGGAGATATGAGTCCTAATTCAGCAAAAATCGCCCATGTAACATTTCAGAGGTCAGAGATCCTTCTGATTTTGACCCAGAATCAATCAAATTACAATTCTTTCTCTTGGAATCAAATTAGGATTAAATAGTCATGTTGTGTCCTGCTTTGTGGGCATTTTTCTTAGTCTCCAACTGTGCCCTCTGAAACAAAGTGTTTGGCAGATGCGGATAATAAATCAATGTAGCAGGAGCTAGTAATTGGGTTATACTTGGAATCATCAAGTTTACAAGCCAATACATTAGGTACCTTGTTTGCTGCTGTCTTGAAAATACTTGTGTACACCTGCAGTGTGTGATTTGTCTGTGTTGGCTGCTGCACAAGTAACTGTTGCACCTGATCTCCTGCTACAACCACACTTACCAGCATCTTCAACAGCAGCTCCAGCCCTTATCTACTAATTTTGCCTTTAATGTTGTCGTTGCTGTTATTATTGCTTATTGTCTTTATCTGTATCAGTTGATCGTACAAGTCTATCAAGCAGTTACACCAGCATAGATAAGGAGAGTACAGAAATGGGGGCCACAGGGGACAAGAAATGCTGTCTTTGAAGGTGTAACCAAGACTTGATTTTTCCCAAATGCATGGAGAAGGATGTATATGGTTTGGGTAGTAACTTTCCAAAATAAATATTCTGGATGATCCACATGAAGGGTGGAAAAGGGAGCGCAGAATGTGTTTAGTTGCTGTTAAGGAGCTTGGAACAGTCATAGGATTGGTATTAGATTTGGGAATATTTTACTTTAAATGGCTTTGTATTTAATACTTAGCATATGCTTTACTCCTGCATTTTATCTGCATTTCATTATGGAAATGGTTTCTTTCCAAGTACATGCCAGGCTGAAAGAAGCATGTGGGAGATTGTGTCCAAGTGCAGGAGAGAGGCAGATCCTGCATGACAGGAGGGTTTGGCTGTGTTGGACCACACTGCATTTTCAGAAAACACCAACTCTCCTCTCAGCTAGTGTTTGCAATAGGCTGTGTGCCATAAAACACTGCTAATGACCTATATATAAGTATATCAGGTATTTTTGCATATGTGTAAAATAGAAATACACACGCTGAATGTGGTCATTTTTAAAAAAATGAGAACATTTTCATGAAAAGTTGCATAATGGAAGAGGAGACTGAAAATCCCCAAAAGTACATAAAAATTTTAAGTACTTCAACTTTTCTCTGCATTTCTCAGGCATTACTGCTCTTTTCTTCCAGGCTTCCCACAGCATATTCTAATTTATTTTGTGAAATACGGATTTGAAGCAACCAGTAAGATATATCTTCAGATGACTTTGTAGCTTAGGATTAGTAACATATAATTGTAACATATAATTAATAACATATAATTGCCACATTTGCCAAGAATCAATGACTATGCAGCTGCCTGTTAAAAGACTAGGTAGTTACTCAGTGGGAAAAGTCAGAGGAAGTGGTGGACTGCCCGAAGGTGGACAAGGATTACATGAGGGTATGCATCTTCCAGTCAGCCAGACAGTATTGAACAAAGAAACACTCAAGCAGAGCCTACAATAAACATGCAATTATATTAATTACCATGTGGAGGTCACCCTGCTCTGTGGAAGCATATGAAAAATCTCAGTATATAACTTCTGTTTGATGGTCAGTGTAAGGCATAATACACATGAGGAGATAGATTCAAAACTGTAGCTGCGATTATAATTGGAGTTTGTGGCTCCCAAGGGCATCCTGCTCAGAATTAACTAAAAATAACAAGAGCGTAAGAGTTCATAGTAGAAGATAGTTACCAAGATGTATTTGCAGAGGCAGCATGAAGTGATGCAAATTTTCCCACAGAGCTACAGTCATTTATTACAGAAGTTTAACCAAAGTTATTGATAGTTAGTATTTACATACTCCGGAGGTATCCACCCACCTTTGCCTCTCTCTAATAGCATTAATGCACATAAAAAGAACAAAGTGAAGAGGATCATTCCCAGAGAGGTGTATAATTTCTAAAGGAATTCACAGAGACAAGCTTGGTGTGTTGTGATGCAACATGTACCAGGGGGCTTTCAGGCTCTGCTGTATATTAGCTGCAGAAATTGTTTAGTTGTGTGTAATGTTTTCTATGGACTTGTACAACATTAATTTCAAAGGAGTTATAATTATAGATATGTCTTTTGAGAGAATCTCTTTTCCTCAAAGCCAAGCATTTATTCAGGTAGTAAATGTAATCATGACATTACTGCTCAGGTCATACTTTTTCGCATGTTTTAAGCAATTATTTTCTGTTATCATTTTTCATATTTCATCTTCAAAGATTTTTCCTATGATTTGTAGCTACACAAATGAGTCTCCAAGGATAAGGGAGGCCAAGTTGTCATGTCATTTACAGTCCAAGGAATTTGAGTTCCAAATTTCCAGTTTCATCTGATGACAGTTTATTCTTGCTTGTGAAGCTTCCCATTTCTTGTATTCAGACTGTGCGAAAAGGACTGTAGGAGTCGTTTGAAGGTTATAGTAGAGGAGACAAATAAATCAAACCCAGAGATCTTAGTTACGTCTCCAAAGTGGAAAGCCCTCTTATCACAGTCATCTGTAATAAAAAATACTTTCATTAAGAAAACCTCTCTTTGAATGAAAGCTTCACTTTCTTAACAAAAACAAACCAAGTGAAAACACCCACACAAAAAAACACCATTTCTTTCAGCCTCTGTGCCCTTCTCTGCATTTCACCACATCTCAGATTAAATCATCCCTTTGATCCCCAGTTTGAACCTCTCTCCTTTCAGCCTGGGTAAGCCTGCGAAGCTCAAGGCCAATCGCCAATCCTTGTGCATTTGTTATACCATTTGAATGCTGCAGTCTTAAAAAGGATACAATTTTCTTCTCATCACTGTGTTTTCCCTGACTTTGGCAAGCATGGAAAGCTAATGCAGAATTTGGTAGAGCTCCGTTTACTCTGAAGCAGCCAATGGGGAAAGGGTCCAACAAGGCACAAAATTCCAGCAACAGAACCTAATCTAGCTCATTATTTACGATATATTTTGTTGTTTTCACTTTTCTGTGTTACTTAAACACTGTCTTTAGTTGCTCAAGTGTGCTTGTGGCTATGAGGCTCACTTTCTATAGCAGTGTAGTCAAAAGAGTTCATTCTAGCTGTCCTGACATGAGTTTAAGCAAACTGAAATGTGTGTTGAAAGGTGGGATGGAGCAGCACACAACCTGAGAGCACAGGAGTAGGTAAGAATAGTTATGGGATGGATTTTAGTTTGCTTAAACTGGTTGGTTATGTGACCTTAGGGAAGTTAGAGGACCGTGTATTGCTCTGTCTGCCCTCTGTATGATGGTATGGCACCTCTCAAAAAGTGTGGGGTCCATGGCTAAAAAAGCATGGAGAGCATTACTTCATGAAGAATGGCAGACACCCAGATCTTCGTTGTCCTTGTTGTGCTCTTTGTCATTAGTCTAGCACTCAGATTTTATTTGTATGCCACCTTGATTCTGTTCTTAATTCTTAGAATATCTTTAAAGATTTTTAAATGCTTGGGTTTTCCTACCCCATTTTAGCCGTTATCCACAGCATACAGGATACTTTATTTCATGCAACTCATTTGTTTTATTTGAAGGAAAATTATGTATTATTTTAGTTTGGGCAGTGTCTATTTTGACACCTCTGTCTTGCATTCATTACTCAAATCACACAGTTACAATTTCTATGTATGCACACAAGCATATTATAAAGGAAAAGATGAAAGACTATGGTTACTTTGCTATTGTGTTTTTTCATTGTAGGTGTTTCTTGCTCACCCACTGTTAAATTTACTCACAGCAAAATCGATAAAAAGATGGTGTGAAATTTCCCTAATGTACATTCAGTTTGAGTTTTCTCTATGCAATTTACAAACACTAAACAAAACTATTTTAGCATGCAAAAATACTACATCCTATTCTTGAATGTTTTTGAAGCAAAATGTAGCTATTGAATTTACCTCAGATGCTTAATTAAAAAAATGTACGCAGTCAACTTCATAGGAAGGTTCATTCTCAAGTTGAACTTGGTTAAACATAAAAGATTTGTAAGCTTTCAGAATTCCAAACTTTAAATTATTCTCTTTATATATATATATATTTTTATATATATATATGGGAGTTAGCCTTGAAATCTGGAACACTTTGTTTTAATCAAGAGATCAATTACTGTGCTGAAAATGCAGCTTGACATGTTAACCAGCTTAAAGAGAATGGAAACTTAAACTATCTTCTCTCCCACCACCAGCCAGATGTTCAGATCTTCACCTTTTGATCCCCTGAGCCAGGGTTCAGGAATTCTGAGCTCTCTGCCAGACTACAACTCAGTGTGCTGACTCTGTAGTAGTAATTTATATGTACTCTTAGTATGACTATACTATAGTGTCTTTAGACCCTTCTGTTGATAGCTTCATCTCTACTTTTTAAGTTTTTAATAGAAATTAATCTTTTCAGGATATTACCTTTTATTTATGAGGAAAGATATTTCTCCAAAACTCCATTATTTCAAAAAATAAAAATACTAAAATACTGGAAAGAAAATGTCAAGTTCTTTCTTTACTGTGTAATACCTCTCCATCCCTTCACATACATCAGTGCGCATACTCAGACTCACTGCAAGTGGTTCCTGCTCCATAAATCTAAAGCCAACAGAGCAGAGCAACCAGTTGCATTCCTCAGGCCAGTCCCTTTATTTCTCCATTGTTGAAGTGTAAAAGAGCAGTACAAGTATGCCCGATTCTGTGGAGGTGCCTGAAATTTGGACCTCCCTACCATCCCCAAGCAGGGGAGCCTTGAGCCTGATGCATGGATTAAATCTATAGTTGTTCAGCACATGGTTGAGGACTTGATTATTTATCAACAAGTGTTTGTTCCTTGCTGAAGGGATATCTACCATAAGTAAAATGATCCATGATCCCAGTGTCAGCGTGCTCTGTACCCTGTCTGCTCATTCTGAGACACACAGTTACCTAGAACAGGATTACTTTTATTAAATTTACAAAACTAGAACAGTGGAGCATTTTGTTGAATGAGATAAATTGGAACAGTGCTGCTTCACCTCTTCAGTGAAAAATGTAATAGGTGAATTATTTGCTCTGTGGTTCTGGGGTAGCTTGTCTAGATCTTACGTCTTAATACTAGCAGCGTTCTTAGTACGTCCAGGATAAATACATATATATATATATATATAGTGACAACCAAAAGAACCCATTTAAAAAAAAGCTGTTCCAGGTTTTATGGATAAGAAACTGTAATTTGCAGATGGTTGCAACATACATGTAAAATAGGAGACAGAAAGAAGAAATATGATGCAACTAGACCACACCACCACCACCACTAGACATGCTACACCAGTTAGTGGCACTGGAGCTTTTGATGTATGCTTAGCTCCCCTGTTATCCATGTCCACTGATATCTTTCATCCCATCCTAAAGAAAAACTTTTGGGTTCTATGTGTGCAGAGTGCATGGTTTGGAATAAAGGCCTTCTGCAGTCCTGCCTCCTCTACCAGGGTAGTTATCTGGAATACCTGGTCTCAGGTGTGCATGTAAGGCCAGGCTGAAAAGCGTGTAGCTCAGGATTTGTATAAATTAAGAGCTTGAGAATGATTAAAACGCAGAGAGGAAGGGATGGTGTGGCAAGTTATGCTAAACTCTTGCTCTTTTTCTTGCAAAAGGATTTGTGCATAACAAAGAGGTATGATTTGTCATGTGTTAATGTTACTGCACTTTGCTTTAAGTTTGGTACCTGTCAAAATTCTTTATTTTTTTAGTTTTTGTCTGTTCTTTCCTTAAGAGACCAGATCTCTTTGGAAGTGTGGGAAATACTTTCATGTTAAGTGTGTTGTGAAGGGACTAAAGGGAAATCCTAAAGCAGTTATGTTTCATGGAAAAGCTTTTTCTATAAAAGCCTTTGAATCAGTGCTGTTTCAAGTACTGAAATTGACTTCTAGAAATATAACTCTCATGGGTACAATATTTTTGTAAACATTAATATATAATAGAAGCAGAAATGGGATTAAATTTGTCTCTCTAAGTAGAAAAATGCAATATTGAAGAGGTTGGTGAAGCCACTGAAACCAACAGTGTTTTATGGTATGTGATATTAAATATGAACATTCCTGAATGAACATGTTTGTCACTTATAAAACAACATTATTTGTATTTATAGATTTTTAATCTTACTGCTTGAATATTTTGTCTTCTAAGTGGTCCATTGCATTGGTGTTATGCTATGGACACTGTTTCAATTCTTTTCTCCCTTTTTTGTTAAAAATTTAAGCTATAATGAAGTTTATTATTTTCATAGCATATTATAACATCCAGAAATACAGCATTCTTTTAGTTTATTAAATCTTCTTGGCTGGTGTTTGAATTGAGAATTGTACTCTTTATTACTACACAGTGGAACAATTTTAATAGCTCCCTTGAACATTACAATATTTCCAAGCATGAAAAAATACCATAACAGATACGAGAGTTAAGTCTGCGCTATTTCAGTCACTTTTCCCATTTGACAGTGAAAATCATATGTTTAAAAAGGCAGAAGCTGTAGTCATGTAAAAATAATTTTTAAAAGCTACTGCTGGCGTATTATGGAATGAAAGTAAAGGAATTCCTGTGAGGATATGATCTACTTTGTTCTGCAGAAAGAGAAAAATACTAGGCAAAACATCTGAATTAGGAAATCATCCAATAAACTTTTAAAAGCTATTCATTAAATATCATGGACCACATACCAGAGTATATTCAATAGAAATGGTACAGTGTTATCATAAAAATCATCTAAATGACAATTAAACAATGTTTTGTGTTCTGATTAAGAATGTTTTGGGACAAAAATATGCAAGAAAGATAATAAAAAGGAATAATCAAATCCTAATTCTAAACCTAATCCTAAGGATTAGAACTGGGATAATTTAGGTCCATGATTTTCAGATTTAAATAGTTTTCTTACATTGTCTATTACTCCTGCTGGGATTAAGAACATTAAAGAAAGATATATCTTATTTTAATATCGATTCTTACTAAAGAAAAAAGGCACGGCTTTCCTATTCCTTTATGTTGTAGTGATACATTTTTCAATAGAGTTAGTGTTCTTTTAATGCCTGGGTGGAGGAGCTGATTTATGTGTGTCTTTTAAGGTACAAATACTCACTTCTAAGCCTGAAACATGCAGCATTTCTCCAGTAGCATTGTGTCCCAGAGAAGTTATCCAGGAAAGTGAGGCACTGTTTCTCAATGCCCAAAGATTCTTACTGCATTCTTTTTTAATACTGAAAGAAAACCCTAAAATTAAATTAACTTTATGTTGCTTAGCAATATATGGAGCACTGCCGCTGTAGTAGATTCAAGTGAAGATTTGTTGCTTGTGTTCATTATGTTGTGTGGCTCTCCAAGCTGTTATAAACTATTAATCCTTGAAGTCCTTTGTGCATGTAGGGACATCAAGGAGCCATATGCTACTAAAAAGTAGTCCTAATATCTCTTAGTAAAGGTCTTGGCTTGTTTCACTGAGATGGGGGCCTAAAAGTCCAGTTTAAGGCTGCTTTATGTAAAAATAATGCAAGTTCCTGCTTTTCTTTTGTCACTCAGAAAATTGTTGTGGCTGAAAGTGCATGATTATACCTGTATCTGTCAAAGATATGTGCTGCGTTTTGGTCATCAGTGGTGAATACTGGACTTAGCATGAAACAAAGAATCAGCAATTCCAGTATTCTTTCTTCATGTTTTCTTAGGAACTTTTTAGGAATTGTTTGAGCAGTGAGGAGTGCCAGGCTTTGGGGGTTCAACTGCTCCTCGTAATCTAATGGTTCTGTTTCTCATATGGACAAAGTTGACTCTTTCTGTAGTGGGAAAGTGAAACTTCAGTCTTTCCTCTCAGACATGCATGTGAGCATGTGGATTAATCCATTGGCTGGACTCAAACTTCATTATACTCAACAGGAAAGAATCTAATTGACTTTAGATCAGCCTGTTAGGAAAACCACTTGAAAATATGGGTGTACTGTGTGGCAAATGATCTGTTGAAGTCAGTATGTTTTTTTCCTTTACTAAAGTGCTTTAATGGAAGACCATATTCAGTGTTATGCTAGTAAGAAAACAGTGCACAGAAATGTCATAAATATATTGTGGGATTTTTTTTCCTTTAAAAAGTGAAATTTATTTTTAAATCCTGAAATGAATATGGAAATCCATCCGTCTTTCGATAAAAAAGGCTGCCCCATGGTGTCAGAATGGTAGCAGCTCCAACATCCTTCAATGGTTTGGTCAAAATGGAACTCTGCATGTGAAAAGTACGGTGCTGGGATATCCCTCCTGCTAATCTGTATAGAATAACACTGGTAAAATTAATGGTTAGAAAAAATCCCATGCATGAGGTGATGAGTTTATAAAACTTATTAACGTGACCAAATTTCTAATGATCATATACTCAGTACAGACATATGGAACATTGGCCATTAAATATGAACCAGAATAATATTTTTCTAAACCAGATCTTTCTATAATGTGATAACATCAACAACTTTATCTGAGGTGGCAGACAGGTCTTTCACACAGTGTGCCTAAATAGGACTCTTACTCATATTTCATTTCCTCTCGTGCCTCCTGTGAGACATTGCTTACAGATTTTCCATGTAATTACTGACCTCTGGCTATCAATGGGAAAAATGTCTCACTGCTATATCTGTCCATTCTTCCTCTCTCTCATTCTGAGTACTTGTTTACCAGTTCTTAGGCAACCTTCACAATGTTACGCAGCACTGTTGCAGGTATTAGCAAAAGTGATTTTAATGATACTGTAAAAGTGTGACAAAGCTCAATGGCAAAGTTCACTCTATTACTTACTACAGGGATGAAACATACAAAGGTAAATTGAGTTAGAATAGAGCTGGAATGATTTGCACAGAGACCGGAGATGCAAAAGCATAAAGGAAATCCTCCCATTTAGTCACCAGGTTTAGAGTGGACCCCCTTTCCTTCTAAATTCCTGATGGAGCATGGGTGCAGCTAGGTCCAGTCTTAGTCTCAGGCTTGGGCAATGGCTTATTCTAATGGAATTAGCTACATGGATTTCATTAGTATTAATTCAGCATGCTATCAGTCACTTACCAAGGATGTATTGTGAATAAGGAGTGCCTCCATCTTGGGTAAGGACAGTCCCTTAGTAAGGAATCTAAAACCTTGAGTGGCCTTCCATTGCAAGGGGAGAGTCACCTGGCATGCAGTCAAGTTGTAATTTAGGGAGAACTCAGATTGGGTCATCCAAAGATCTGTCCTTGATGAAAGGTCTCTCTACCTTGAGGAGCAACCTTGAGAGGCATCCCAGCTCAAGGGATCACCTCCATACAGCCACGCTGCCTTGCAGGGAGGAATCAGAGGAGGATCACTTAGCCTGTCATATTTACAGAATAAAGTGGTTGGCTCATAGTCAAATTACATGCAATGGGAAAGGTATGCATGGCACTCCTTGTACCCACAAATTTGTTTGATCCTTGATAAATGAGTCTTGGAAAAGCCACCACTATTTGTGTGCTGATCACAATTGGTGTTCCAAATTCATATGCACCAATGCTTAATGTATCACTTTGCTCCATCATGGGTTTCCTAGAGGAGTTCTTGGACCAGCTGCAGCTGAGGTCTACCTTCTTTGGAGCCTGTACCAAATTGGTGCTGGTTTAGTTAAGGGGTTGAGTGCATCCATCAGAATCACTCTGAAATTACTCTCTGGCTCAATGATCAGTTTGAATTCTGTTCTTTTTCCTGATAATATCAGGCCTAAGTTTCATATCTCTTCCTGTTTTATCAAACTTCTAATTGTTTGTAGAACGTATTCTCAGTTAAAACACAGAAGCAAGCTTGTTACTTTTAGAAGATGTAGTTACCAGTTTTAGAGCCAAACTTCATTTTCTTTTTGTGAGCCTGTTCTATTGATCTGTTTCTCTCCAGTGGAAAATGGATCAATACCTTAAACTATAACTATTAAAAGGAAGGATACAGGGGAATCTTATGCTGTTGTTACCTGCTTTTCACTTTTTTACATTCATAGGTTTATGACAGAGGACACAAAGAGCAGGGGTAACCTCCTATTTATCGCAGAGCCTCATTTCCACTGTTTACATTTACTGCAGCATTAATCACATGCTCAGTCCTCCAGAAAGAGAGGAAGACATCAAAAGAATCTGCCACTTCCCTTGGAAGTTTGTTCCAGTGAATTATCACTTTCACTACTAAAAGTTTATGGTTTATTTCCAATTTGAGTTAATCTGGTTTCAGCTTTCACATACACATTGCACTTTGTTTTGCTAAATAAGTTTCCCTTTAGAGTCCAATATTCAGCAATTTATATCTTTCACAGTAAAGCATTTATTTTGCAGACCTTGACTCCAGGTTTTCCAATATCTCTTGAAAATATGAGCACCAGAATGCTGTGTAGTATTTCAACACTATCCATATAAGTAAAGTTATTTCTCTATTGACTGTTCTTTTTACCTCTGCACAACACCGAGTATTGGTTCAACATTGATTATCCAGTGTAAATTTTTAGAACCATGACTTTACAGTCCCCTGTTTTGAAGACCTGCTCTGCATGATTTGTTCCTAAATGTTTTCAGTGTGTTAAAATACTTTGTCAGATTGGACTCAGTTTATGATACAATCCAGATTGCCCTGCAGTCATCTTTACAACTGAGATCCAGATACTCTCAAGCTGTGTGTGCATTAGATCACCCCAAGATGGAACCCCGTGATCCACCTCAATCTAAAAGTAGCATTGCTGAGTCAGCATCAATGTTGCTGCTCTGAGATCTGAGCTGTTCAGTCCTCACCACACTGCAATGTGCTGGGAGTACTTAACCGATTCCCATTAGGTTTTCATGAGCCTTGGGTTCCTCTCTCATTGTCACTGCACCTTGTGGACAAGCCCTGTGTGACTGCAATGTCCTCTTAACATTTCACTTTTTACCAACCTGTGTGGCATTCTGTGGTTTTATCAGAAATCGCCTTTCAGATCGTTAATTAAAATGATTGTATAGTGTTAATTCTAGAACTGGTTCCTGGAAAAGAGTATTAGAAACACTCATTTAATCATGAGCTATTCCTCATTCGTGGCCATTATGTTAATGCAAAACCTTTAGTGGATGTTTTGGATGTAGTCATATTAACAGCTGGACCTGAAGTTTACAGATGTAGGACTCTAATTTAGCTAATTTATTCAATGTTCTGTTTCAGTGCACTTTCTGTCATTTCCATCCCAAGCTTGTCTACTGATGATCTAGAAAATGTCTAGTGCCTTTTGGGGGAGTAAATCTCCTTTCCTCATAAAGGTGTGTGAATTCATTATTTATTGGGTTTGCAAGCTGCTGTCCTGGAATTTCTCTGCAGAATTTACAGAAATTCTTAAAGCATGCCACTATGTCCAATACTGATTTGACCATATATGTTTTAAATTGGTTCTTACAGGTATTAACTACTTAAACCAATAATAAGGTCTAGTATTTCAACAAGTTGTTAAAGTTTGGAACATGTTTCTACTACATACAGAGTATTTTCATTATCAGTTCTACGGTGCAGTGCTTTGGGCATGTAAATTGTATATAGTAGATCACAGAGGGAGAAGTAAACTGAAGATGTAAAAACACTAATGGCATGTGGATGTTGTGGCCAGCAAATGATATGAAAATTCAAAAATAATCTTTATTGATAAGTAAAGCAAGTACTGGATTCTGGATTGCAGAAAATTGTGTGGTGTATACTGCAACTTCTCTGATGGAAGAGGCAGCTTATAATGAAATATCAATGCTTGTGACATTTTGCCATGCTGAGGGGAAGAGGGTGTTGTTTGAAAGCAGCCTGCATTGTCACAGATACCAGTATTTTCTTAAAATACAGACTTTGACATTCTTGCAATAAACTAAGATTCAGTGCCAGGATTATGAGTTTCGTCCTTCTTAGGTTTCCGCTATATGACACCCATTTATCAAAGCTAAGTGGCCAAATCAATAGCATGTTTCCATAGCAGGTAGACTATTTAGACTTATTACCTATACTAACAGACTTTGAGTTCTTACCATCACTCTTCACTGGGTATCCCGAGTTGCTTTTTGCTAAAAGGCTGGGATACCACTATTTTTTCCTTAATACTTGTTAAGTATGTAAGCCTCCAGTTGTTTGTGTTCAGTCAATACCGTGAGCTCTCTTGCAGTTAATTTTACAGTTTTGTTCGTTAGAAGAAAAATTGTCCCAGATAATACTTTCATTGTCCTCCTCTGTAACAAGCACTGTACGCTTTCAGATTAACTGGAAGATTTATTGGCGATGGTATTAGAAAAATAGCTTTTATGGCCAGTAAAATGTGTCTTTTTCTCTCTAGAGATAAAGACTTCTACACCTGGCACTTTTATGGCATCCAGTGGGGTTTATTTTTAAATAGCTTTAATTAAGCTTCTGGTATCACATGGCACAAATAAGCAATGTGTGGGGTTTTTTTCCCTTATCTCGCAAATCAAGATATTAAAATGGATTTATTAATAAATAACTATGACCTTGAGATCTTATTAGTAGACTAAATATTTCACAGATTAGGAAGTGGATTATAGGATGCTGTAAACTGCAGTTAGTATAGCATCTTTAAGTACATTGAGTTGGCTGATGCTTTTATAGGTATTTGGCTAACTTTTTTTTACAACTATATACATAAATTGCCCTTTTGATATATAGGCATATGCCTCATATACTTATTTTTGATTGGTGCTGCTGCAGAAAAGCAAAGAGAAAGATCCATCCTGCCAGGGTAAGCAGATCTTCTACAAAAACCCTAAAAGCTGGACAGCTGCTTTACTGACATTTTCCTTATGCCAGTCATTTCCTTATTGCTGTCATTTTCCAGAGGGAGAAATCCCAGGGTGACCTTGTCTGAATTGTACTACATAGCAACAGGAGCAAAAAACTGGCAAAACCACATGTGGATATTTAATATTCATATGGACTAGTGAAACATAATGCTTTGTGCCCAAGCTGTTGGGAGCAAATGTATGTGGTTGTTAACCCTGAGGAGGAAAGGTAGAGTCTTACAAGTCCAATCAAATAATAAACAAAATATTTAAATAATATAGCAATGAATGACAGTAACAATTATATAGGAATGTTTTCATTTTCAGAGCTGTTGAAATTTTAATGGCCATTTCATTTGAGCTGCCCATTTAATGCCCATTTCATTTTTTCATAAGGACCAGAAAGACCATCCACTAATTTCAGAATGCAACCATAAAATCCCTCGAAGAGGAAGCAATTCATCCTGTCTGTGTGCATAGCATCTGCCAAAGTGGGTTTCCAAGTCAATCTGCAGATATTATCACATAGTAAAAAACTGAGTGAAAATAATTCTGATTGGTAAACTTGGTGAGCTCCTTGCTATCACAGTAATATTTCAAATCTTTAAGGGCACTTATTCTGGATATCTAATCCTGCTGCATATTTAGAAAGCAGCCATACTGGGAGGCCAGTGCTTTGCATTGAAAGATGCTTGAAAAAAGGTACAAGAAGACTATGAGACAAATCACATTTCCCTTCATCTCTATGCAATCAACTTTTTTAAGGTTGTGAAGCATTTGACTTCCTTGATCTCTGAAAAACTGAGATCTGCAAGTTAATTCTTGTGTAAAAAATAAATGTGTCATCTATCTACTATTTTTTATGTTGTCATTTCTCATTAAATTGTATGTGCCTATGTTATTTATAGAACTTCAGCTTTAAAAGCTTACCGATGCAGCCTGAACATTTGCCAGGTTTATACTACCAATCTGTCTCAGTGACGGCCAAAAGAGAGAGAAAAACATCTGAAGACAGCCTAAGAAAATGAAGTTGAAAAGGCGAGAAGGGGGAGATGTGTGTGTATTGTAGGGGATTTAAAAGCAGATCACTGACCTGTCGACAAATTAGACTGGGAGTCCAAGGAGGAGAAAAACTGATAAAAAGTATTACAAATTAAATTTAAGATACCTTTAGAAAATGAATGAACATGAATGGAAGTAGTTTATAATTTTTTACTCTGTTCTAAATTACTCATGGTCAATTTAGTAGAAGTGGTGTATTTTGAAAAGTACTACCAAAAAGCTGAGCAATCATCTCTTTCCACAAAACATATCATAGTGTGAAAACACCACCAAAAAAAGCTGTGACATTCTATGAGTATGTCAGTTTTGCAGTGGTGGTTCCAAATGTAAAGAAAAACTATTCTAAAAATTCAGAATGGCCAACGTTTA
This sequence comes from Coracopsis vasa, assembly GCA_026283785.1. NCBI lineage: Eukaryota > Metazoa > Chordata > Aves > Psittaciformes > Psittacidae > Coracopsis > Coracopsis vasa. Next base: position 15,512 of record JANHGB010050225.1, on the reverse strand, counting down.
CTTATTTAGGAAATAGCATAGTCAGTTGATACACAAAAAGGTTATATTTACAACACCCTTCCCATGGAGATTCTCATTTTGTCTTAAGTGTTTCTGTGGGATGTAGCAGAAAAGATAGTAACACTTAAAAGCACTCTCCTCACCTTCATGTTTCCTAGTTCAAAGACATATTGGGGGATGGTTGCCACCTACTTATTAAAATGTGAGGTGATAATAGCTGCTACTCAGTCTCTCACTCCTGTACTGATGCTGCAGTACCACTGAATAAAGCAGAGTTAAAAAGATTGTAGTTTTGCTGCAAAACTCAATAGATTGCAACTCATTCAGAGAGTAAAACTGCTGAGAAAAAAATGGGGTTTTTTTACCTAGTCATTTTTCCAACTACAGTTGTAACATAACAGTTATCTTCTTTTGCTGGTTAACAGTTGTTTCTTTAAGCAGGTTGAGAAATGCTTTCATAGCTCCGTAGACTCATAAAAATATGACTTGTGGTAAGTGTTTGCTTTTAATCAGATTCTACCAATGAGGTCAAGGAAAACAACAAAAAGTCCAGTTTCTTTAACATTTGGGAAAGAAAAAGACCTGTGCCTGTGATCCTGAATTTCAGTTATATATTGAGGAATCATAATTATATCAGATGTGATAGTTTCAATTCAAGTATCAAATGTCTGTAGAGGAGATACCTTGCCCCATGGTAAGTGTGTGTGTAGGTAAAAGAATCATAAAATTATAGAATCACTTAGGTTGATAAAGTCCTTTAAGATCACCGAGTCCAGCCATAAATGTAGCACTGTTTAGTTCACTGCTATCCCTAAGCACCATATCTACATGTCTTTTAAATACCTCCAGGAATGGTGACTCAACCACTTCCCTGGGCAGCCTGTTCCAAGGCTTGACAACCCTTTCAGTGGATAATTTTTTCCTAATATCCCATCTAAACTTCCCCTGGCACAACTTGAGGCCAAGCATTTGTATCTAAAAGCATGCCTTTTCTCTCCACCTGCATCAGTTGACCTAATGAAGGAAATTTTTCTTCCTTGAAATCGTATTTGCCTATGTGTACACTAGCTTCTTTGAATTAGTTTACATTAAGATTTATTCAGATTAGTATGAGTCACTACTCCTTTGTTTAGAAAAATGCTGTATTATCTTTTTGGATTGGGACCATGTTTTCATTAAGGCAATGACTGTATTACCTGAAGGGATCTTGACCTTTGATTTGAACCTCTTGTCATTGCTATATGAAAAATAATAAGCATCTCTCCTGGATTTGGTGAGATCAGTGTGTTTAGCCCTAGCTACTGGACAGATGAGGTGCTAAACCTATTTGACTACACTGCAATAAGTCGTGTTAGCAAAAGGATATATGTCGTATAAATATTTAGAGTTAGAATTGCAAAGATGTCAGATCTACTTAGCAGGGTGCATGAGAAAAAAAATCATTCTTGGCAGCACAGATTTTGGAAGCATGTCTGAAAGAGGTGTAGTCAAGGACTTGCCCAAGGATCATGCACACTTAAGTACTGAATGATGCACTAAGAAAGGCTTTTTGAGTGTTGGATCACTTAGTCCCCCCTAGAGTGAAAAGCAAGCTTATGCTAATGTAGGATTTCTGTTAATTTTTAAAGCAAATGAGAGGTTGTACAATATTATAATGGCTGTGTTAATGTCTCCAAATGCCAAATTGGTGGTATTTAAATCAATACTCGGTATACCTTTGCAAATGCTACTTTAATTGTTAAAATATGCTTAGCAATATACAAATGAGATTAAAAAGTTAGCACCTGTCTAAACATAGATCTTTATTTTACAATGCATGTATTGTTCAGGCCTTGATACCATGAGTTAACAAACCATATACTTGCAAAAATTGGGTTTCATTGAACCTAGTGTTTTGTTAAGAAAATCTTTGTTCAATGGCATGTTTCATTTTTCAGATTACAATATATTTTTATGATTTATGATCATGAAGGAAATTAAGGTACTTCTCCTCATGCTTACCGTATGGGTGGATGTGAAACTGAGTAGCATACCTAATGAAGAGAGAACTTTTATTAATGAAAATTACTGTATTTTCTGAAATAATGATAAGATTCTGTTCCCCCAGATGATAAAGATGCTGTACTTGAATATCACCATCACTATTTCTTAATGCCTTGGGATTAATAACAAAATTGAAATATATGAATTTACTTGAAAATCCAGTTCTATGCATACATACTGAAGATACCATGATCATGTTAATTACAGTTGTTACCTTTTCAATTATATAAATGAAGGAGAAAATGAGAAAAAATACAAAAATTTCATTAAAAATTCTAGTACAGACTCAACAGAAGTAAGCTGTGTCAATAGTTCTGACTAACCACAAACTATTTGGTAACTTGATGTTACAAGAAATGACAAAGAGTGCAATTGCAGTAATACAAAAGGCAGCTGCTTTTTATTTTTATAATACCACTGAAATAACCACAAAGGAAATGTATATAGCTACCTCTAAAGGAGTTGTAAGTTTGTGCCACAAATGGAAAGGAGCACAAGATGTGCTCCTTTCTTAATCCTTTTTTAAGTGACATTAAAATATTTAGAAGCAAAAATGCAGGATACCATAGAAGGCACAAAAAAATAATTTAAACTTTTAAGCATAGATAATTATCAGGCAGCAGAATATTTCATTTAGTCTGATATCCATGGTACTACATGAAAAACATCTTCTTCATGCACCAAGAAGTGGGGGTGAGGGGTTATGGTAAACTAATTGAAGAAAGAAACTAAAGCTGACTCATTCAAGAAAGTGCCACTGCATAACTTAAATTTTTAGTACAATTTGGTATATGCAGAAATGATTCAATTCCTGAAAAGCTTGTTTATTCAGACAAGAAGTAATAAAAGGAAGAGATATAGATCAAGTGGCTGACAGCAAAGAGCAGTCTTCAGCCAAATGTGAGTAATGGGCCTCTTGCTGCATACTCTTTATTGAGTGCTTGAAATTCCCCAGAACTTAACTGAAGATGAGTCAAAAATTGAAAAGATGTGTTTCTTTTTGGCCATGGAGTTTTCTTTTGTTTGTTTGTTTATTCCTGGACCGTTTGAAATATTTGGAGAGAAAGAAAGGATAGAAACTAGGAAAAAAAAATAGGCTGAAAGATATAGAGAAAAAATGAGATGTAAATAAGACACCTTTTAATCTCCTTGTTTCCTGTACTGAATTTGTTATAAATCAGCGGGTTGGGCTTAGGAATGTTAAATTAATTTCACACACTTTTCTGTTGCAGGAGTCTAGATCCTTACTGTTGAAATTCTATCTCGCAAATAAACAAGCTAAAGCTTGTTCTTCAGCTCAGCGGTTTTGTTTGCTGGTTGCTGAATCCAGATATGACTCCACATATGTCTGAGCCTCATATGATCCCAACAGAATAAAATTATTCATGTTCATGACTGTAATGTCCTGTTGTAAGAAAATAGTAAACAACTAATTCCACCCATTACTCCCAGTACTCCCATGGTACATCACTTTTAGGGGCTGACTTTAAGGTCTTATTTCCAGTCTTTTACATTGATATATGTAATGTTACAGGACTCTATTACAAATATTGTCATGGTGAATGAACACCAGGAATAATTAAGGTGATAAAAAATATAGTAATTTTATTTCATTGAGATAAATACATATAAAAATGTGCATTGGTAGAAATCTGGAGTCTGACATTTAGATTTACAGTCTTAATCTGTTTTCTACTACCTGGACTAATATTTGTAACCTTGTGTTATTAACAGGAGTTCCTTAGCCCAAGGCAGTGTTTCATTTAAAACTACAGAGGCAAAGTAAATGAACTAAAGCACTGTAGGTTTTTCTAAACTGAAAAAAACAGAAATAAGATATCAGAGTCTTCCATGTTGAAAAGACACCGTACAACAGTCTCATGTAACTAGCTGGAGGATTTGAGGAGATTTCTAAAGATAATCAGTTTAATTCTAAATATTATGATAAAATCCGTGTTGCCTTTGGTAAATCCTAAGAAATGGGCTTTATGCAGGTGACCTACTTGGAGCTGGTAGGAGTATACTTACACCTGATCAGTCTCTGCACAGTTTGAGCTGTCAGTGAAGCCATGGCTCAGATGGAAGGAAATAAGTCATGTTTACCTGACTTCAGTGCAGTTGGGATGTCATAAAAATTTGTTATCAAATTAGCAGTTTGCATTGTAATTGCATTGGATATAGTATAATTATTCTTAAATTCATAAATAAATCATATAGATAAATAGATTTATAGTGTATGGATGCTAAAGCTATATATGTATATGAAATACTAAAGCAATATAATATATGTATGTGAAATAATTGAATCAATTAAATGTTGTACAATAATCAAGATTCCAAACTGTGATAGCTAACAGCAAGTTCTTAGATAGTTGATGATCATTATACTTTTGCAAGAGATATAAGAACAGATTGTTGATAATTTTTAATAAGGACAAAAATGCATAATACCACTTTAATATTTTTGTCATTCTAAGGGATAAAAACGTTTATGTCCAAAACTGATCTACTCTGAGACAAATTGGTCTTCCGCTTTATAGAACTGTCTGGGCCATTTAAAAAAAGTACTGTATTTATGTTCAGGAGGGCTCAGGTTTGTGTGTTATATTTTTTCACATAACACATGTAATCCATGGAGTTAGTAGTTTAAGTGGATTAGAAATCTGCCTGTGATTTGTCCAGAGTAAATCTTACTGAAATAATCTCATGCCTCCTAATGTGGGGACAGGGAAATGAAATTGAGTGCAGGGCGTTACATTTGCTAAATCTAGGAATAAAAGCTTTTTTTTCCCCCATATATTTTTATAACAAAACAGGTTTGTCATTATTTATTCCTTCGTTTAGCTGGAGTGTGTTGTTTCATTTTAATGCTTAATTTGATATGAATCATTTTATTTTACTGAATCACTTTAGATGGCAAGAATCCCTATTTCAATTTTCAAAGCCTTAAATAAAACATTGTAGTAGCATTTTTATTTTTTATTTAACTGTACTGAACTACATCACTCTTCTCAAGTTTTAGCTTATTATTCTTTTGGAATTACAGAACTAAGCTCAGTAACATAACTTGTCTAAGTGCTACTTCCCTTGTCTAGACCCAGGAATATCATTACCAGATGTGTGGAAATAAAGTAGTGTTTTCTTCTTTTGAAGATAGTTAACCAATAATCTATCACCAAATAAGCTGGTAGACAGCATGAAAAGGAGTCTTAATTTCATTTGTTGGGAGGGTGAAGAAATCTTGGCAAACTGAAACCGTCTTTGGGAGTGTTGAAAATATTTCATGAATAGCCTGAAAATTGGCAGTGTTAAATAGAAATGAGGAACTTTTTATAGAGACAGTTTAACTAGCTTTGCTAGTTCATGTTGGTTTCTGTGTACCAGTTTCTAAATACCTTTTTCAGATTGGTACACCCTTTCAAACTTGTATGAGCCTTATGTATGGTGTCAAAGCATTATTTAAGTACAAATCCCTAAAAAAAACCCACAAAATGGGAATGCTTTTTTTCTTTAATTAGGACACTTTAGGCCAACTTTTTAAATTGCAATTTTCAATGAGAATCATAGAACTGTAGAATAGTTAGGGTTGGAAAGGACCTTAGGATCATCTAGTTCCATCCAGAACTAGCTAAAATAAGAATCTGGCTTATCGGTTATAGAGGAAGAAGAATTAATAACATGTTGGAATTAAAGAAAAACCAAGATCTGCGTGTAGTTCAGATTGTCTGTATCCTTGAAGACATTTTGACAAGACATTCTGATTCACCATTTCAATTGTATGTTTAAGTAATTTAGAATATTTTATAAAAAGCCCACAACTGATTTAATGATGAGCAGAAGCTTCACTGAGTTTGATTGCTGAATGTTACTAAAATCTTTGTTATTTTTTCCTTTGTGTATCTTACTGGCATTAACTAACAGATATTTTGACCTGTACAACGAATATTCACAGGCCTCACTGAATGTGAACAGAGAGACATTTTATGTCCCTTTCTCTTTTTAGACTTTATTTTCCACAGTTTATAAATGTGTGTTTCACATTACTGGAACCTGTAACATCAGAAGTGTTATGTAGTTCTGATTGCCTTTATATCTGAACATGCAATTTTTTCATAAGAACAATGTGATTGAAGGATAAGCTAACATAACCAATGGTGAGAATGTCCTACAGCCTAGAGAAAACACAGTAGGATGAAAGGAAGACACACGATTATCATCTGTAAGTACTTTCAGAGTAACTGTGTAGATGAGGGAAGGAATTATTCCCAGTCTGGGAAGATACCAAGACAAAGAATAATGATCTGTATCTATTAAAGGCAGTTTTTAAGAACAAGCTGCAATTGTCAGCTGATCCTGATGGTAAATCCCTGCTGAAGTCAAACTGAGGAGCTCTTGGTCGGTGCAGTCCCAGGAACCAGTCATTCCCAGTTTGCTGATTTTGTTAGTTTTGCAGAGTAGTTTTAGCTTGCTTATTTGAGAGTGAGGTTTTGCCTGGTTTAAATTGAATTGGCTGGGTGGATATCTGATGTCCTTCTCCCACACGTCTTACGGCCCTGCAGGTCCTGGTGGTCTCTATTTTTTTCTTAATCTTCCTATATTCACTCTTACATACCATGCTACTTTATCACATGGGAATCATCCTCACTCAGGGAAATGAGAAAATCAGGTCAGAGTGAAGCAAATTAAACTTCACCTCAGATCTACAGGCCATTCACAGTTTTCTCATAGAGTATTGACAGTTTTACAGATAAAAGACCTACCCAAGTAGAACTCCACAGGGGACAGTGTGCCTAGCCCACGTGCCAGGACTGAGCTTGAAAGCAGCAGCCACAGGGGTGTTCTGGACTACCTGCTGGCCACAGCAGAGTTATGCTAAATAAATGACTGCGTGTTAGAGTGCATTATTGACAGCTTTGACCCAAAGCAATGACACACATCCGCTTCTCCCTTCACTCCCAAAAGCTTACTGTCATATGCTGTGATATTGTGTATGGTTGGGATGGGGATTGTGGAGCACTGCAATGCCTTGCAGTGGGGCTCACAGCACTGAGCCCATCATGGGCAGATGGTACTGCATTAGCCATGGAGGTGAGAGGAGATGGGAGGGGTGAAGGCTGGTATTTGGAAGAGAAGGGGAAAAGGAATGAAAGTGTTGGGTATTTGGAGGAGAAAGCAGAAAGCTGTTGTGTCAGAATGTGTAAGGTGCATGGAGCCCTGATCTGCTATTCACCTGGCTGGTCCCTGTGGTGATCAGATCAGTCAAAATAGAAGAAACTCACTCCCAAATGAAAGAGGCAGTGGCATTCTTCCCTCACTGTCTGATGCTATGGACTCTTGCCAAGAGAGAAAGTTGCCACCTGTTGAATTACCAAGCCCTTCTGAAGTGCCCCAGTCCTTTCTACAGGTCTTTTCTAGAATCAGCTGTGTTTACTCAGCCAGATAGGAAGATCACAGCTTTAACAGTTTGTGTTATTCTGCAGAGGTGCAGAAACATAAAGTAAGTTCATTCGAGGAGGGGAAACCTGGACAAAAATGCATGACATTTGCAGATAGAACACCATAAAAATTAGTGGTATGGTGTACACTGAAGAGCTATAATGTTGTGTGTTAGTTTATATTATTTTTTGCTACATAAATACAATTTAATTAGTCAAATGGCATATGGTGAATAAAGGTAAGAGACAGAGTTACTCCTGCCATCTGCTGCTCCAGAGATCATTGCCAATGTATTACAACTCCCTTTCTGCAAGACTCTCATGCAATTTCAAATCTCAGCCTTTCAGTTTCTTAAAGAATTATGTTCTGATTTATAAGCCTGTATGTTGGGTTTTATTTAAATGATGGATTTAAAAGTTTATGGAATGATTGGATGGAAAAGCTACAAGTCGTTTTATCTTACTATCATTTTATTAAATCCTTCAATGCATTCAGCTGTTTCATCTCGTACAAATTTCACCTCTAAAACATTATCCACAGTTTTGTATTCCAAAATGTGGACTTGCTAGGAGGAGCAGAGCCACTGTCATCTGTTCAACTACTCTTCTCAGAAACTAAATGAGTAAAAACCAAATTACTAATTTTGACCAAAATTTCAGAGAAGTTGCTTTCATTTTAAAAGTCAGATACTCATTATAATGTGTGCTTCTGGTAGAATTAATAGACTATATTACTTGTAAATTCTTTTGATCCCTATGCAGTCCACTTTAAGGGTATTAGGTGAAGAAAGGGAAAAATAAGAATTTTAAAAATAAGATTTGAGATTTACAAAGACCATTCACACTTTCACATTATGCTAGTCAGGGTATGTGATTTCAAACACTTAATATGGCAGTTTTAAAGAAAATGTCTTAAACTTATCATCCCAGATTTACTTGAATTTTCTACACTCCTGCAGTGTCCTGAACATTGCTTGAGCTCTAGTTTTTTGTGGCTCTTCCTCAGCCTGTGTCCTGTTTACAGGAGGAATATTTCATGTTGGTAAGACGTGTGAAGGATGGGGTAGCTTTTTTCCCTTTGGTAAACAACCTATGTTATGAAAGCCTGTGTATTTCTATTAGGATGAACAGACATTTAGGTGACAGTCAGAGATTTGAAGCAAATTGTTTTGCTGGCTCTAGTTAGCCTGTTCTTTTACTTATTGTAGGCGGATGAGGCTTAAACAGCAGCTATTTTAGGACAGAAATAATTCTTCCCTCATTTTTGTAAGTCAGAAGAATAGTGCTTGCAGAGCAGAATGACCTATCTATGATGTTAAAGTGAGGAAAAAGGTAACCAGTAGTATTTTCTGTATTTTAATCCCTTAGAGTGATGAGGAATTTTCTGAAAAAGAAATAGGAGCACCATAAAAACAAGAGGTGTAAAAGAAGGCATTTCTTTTAATAGTAATTCCACACATCCTGGCTTTACACCAAAGTATGCTTCCCAAGAAGAGCAGAAAATCTTTGGTATCTTCCCTAGAAGATGTATTTTTCAAGAGTTTTTCTGTTGTTGTTGAAAAGTTACTGTTTGGGCTTGTGACCAGAAAGGGAATGTGGCAGGGTTTACACCTGCTATGTGACAGCACACCCAATTGCGTGACAGCAGCTCAGTCCAAATCCAAAACCACAGCCACATGTGAAGCAGATCCTGCTGGGTGCCAGATGACGATCCTCATCCGAGACTGTGTAACATTAAGACATAGCTTGAAGTTTTTAACATTTTAGTCATATCTTTTGTCACATAGCAGTACCTCAGGACAAAACATAGTCATCTTCACTATTACTGCTAACAGAAAATGCTGTAAAAACACAGCATTTTCCCTATGTCCGGTAGGTAGAGCCTAATACAGCACCTAGTAAAATAAGAGGGGTTTGTTCTCTCTCTCTTTCCATTTCTCTCTCTCCCTCCCCCACTCTTGCTTTCTCTCCCTCCCTCTTTCCTGTCCCTTAATTTTATCCCCCCCCTACCCCCCTTAACTTCATACGGTTTTCAATAGCCACGTAAAGAGAAGAAATATGCTTTGAGGAGGGATGCACGTAGGTCTCCAGAGCACAATAGGAACATAAAATCTGTCTCAGAGGCTTAATTAGGTTTGCAATTAATTAATATTTGCAAACCACTTTGCGAATCTGGGTGAAAATTATTATTTTCATTATGTCACTGCTGGTGCGGAGGAACAGGAAGTAGAAACAAAAGGATAATCAGTAAATTCATGAAGAGCTTCCCCTGCCACATTAGGATCATTAATAATTACTTCTTCTTGTGTATCATTTTTATCCAATATTAGTTTTCCTACTCCAGTGAAGGGAAAAGTACAAGGGCAAAAAGATGATGAAGTCTCACCACCTAATGAGACATCAAATACAATAAAAAGTGAGAGATGGAGAAAGATTTTTTTTTTTTCCCAATGATTTTGAATATCAGGTGGGGAGCAGGGAAGAGTCATTTGTACAACTGGTATGTGATTTCATAATTCTTTATTATTGTTATTATTATTATTTGTTTACACCTAGTAAAATCTTAAGTGCTGTCTCCACGCAATTGCCTAATTTTGTGAAACAATTTTGGTTTAATACATATGGGCATAAAGGCTTTAGATAGTCCCCAACTGATTTTCACTGTCTGATAATAATATATTGGACAAAATAACATTGCTATTTGTGTGGGAGTTAATGCTTCTGAAAACAGCTAATACACTTAACTACAGCGTATTAACAGTGGGCGTTCTGCTTATTTTTATTGCAAGCTTTAGCACTGTGCAATTTTCCTGCAACATGGTAACAATAATCCACTTCATGCTGGCACTTAAGTATTTACTAAGCATTATAGTAAAAAAGTTATGGGAAAAAATGGATATATATAAAAAAACCATAGCATCTTGGTATAGCATGGTGTCCATAAAAGAAAATGGGGATAAGGGCGTTCAATGCATTTAGTTTTAAGATTAGTAAAGACTATGCTAAAATGTATTACATACATATGGCATTTTTTTGCACTACCTTCACAAAAGAAAGAATGCTCTGACTAAGAAGTGAAGTCCACATTCGCACCAAATGTTTCACTGCAATCTCTGGTTAGTACCAGCTGAACATCATGGAGAAAGCCTTTAAACATCTTAGGGAAGCAGAAGAGACCACAGCAAGAACTAATGCACCGCCCACACTAACTCATTCACGCTGTACAGTGCCACACCAGGGTCCCAAGGACTGGGTGCACCTGCTTGGCAATACAGAGGATGAAGGATCATGGTGCATACACCGCTTCCTCATCCCAGGTCCTGTGATGGTGATGGCTGCACTTGGTATCATGGCAAGGGAGAGATCTTCATGGACTACTGAGATTGTGGGTGTCTTTTTGTAATAAAGTAATTGTGCCTGCGTGTACCAGTAGGTTGGTCCTGTTACACTATGGGATGAAGCTGGTTGCCAGCACCTTCCTGCAAAGAGATGATAATGGCCACAGCAATATCTAAAATGGCCTTCTTAAATAATTCCTTTGAAAAATGTATTTTTAGGAAGCTAATGCTCTTACAAGTTCCAGAAATCCTTACAATTGGAAAAGCTCTGCATGCAGCTCCTTTACACAAAATTACATGGCTTGACTGTACTTTTGGTGTGCACAGAAATTAGTGGGGAGCAGCATCACAAAGGGTGTCGTCCAAAAAAACCTCCCAATCTGCATAACAGCCATTCATACTACCCTACAAAAGATGCTTTACAAGAAGGCTGCAATGCAAATGAGCGAGTCTGCATAAAACCACACGAGCATGGTAAGACAACGGCGAAGCAATGCTGAGAAGGCAAATGTCATACAGAACAGCAAGACATGAGGAAGCTTAGGAACTGCTTGTTTCATTTTGAATAATACCAGATACGTGGGGGCAGCACTTTGGATAATAAGACCTGGTGTCACTACCTCTGGATGTTCAAGGGAAATACAGCACACACTCTTGCACCTAAATGAAGAGTGTAGAGTAAGTAGAATATATTTCAACTGCAGATTTGTTAGCATAGGTCTGTAAAAGAGATCATCCTACAGCCATCTGCCATAATTTGAGCTTTCAAAACAACTGAATATTCCTAGGAAAGCCCTACTGATTTTTCTGTAAATTGTACTGGTATCAGTGTGTTTGTGCAGTTATTCCAATCATCAGGCACTCTTTCTAGTGTCATTGTTGAGTTGTAAAATAGGACTGCAAAACATAGTCAGCTTCTTCCTTGTCTTCTGCAAGTTTCGTAGACACTGATTTTTTTTCTCTTTTGGTAGGTTGGAATTGTCTATGCAGCATCCTCGGGCATTATTACTCAGCAGGGCTCTCTTTTCATCTTAACCCTGTTAACTTATTTTTTACAGGGAGTTCCAAAAGTCTGAATGCTCACCTAGACTGTGATAAGTAACTGTGCGATTTTTGTTTTCATTCTAGTAAAGCAGGAAACCCGGCTGACACTTTTCACTCATTTTTTTTCTGTGATAGAAAATACTCATCCTTATAATAATAAACCAGGTTTTTAATATCACAAATCTGTATTTTATGCTACACTTTGTTTTATTTAAATGGAGATGCCTTCACATGTAAGACCCTGATAAATCTCTGTGCCCCCTACTTTCAGGGGTTCCTTGAAAGATTTATAGCAGGTATTTACAGTTAAACACCTACACTATCCTTCATTAAGTATTGTTTAATGTTTTATATGCATCAGTAGTCCTTTTGATACATGATAAAATTTATAAACATCAGAGAACAGAACAACTAAAGGCCTTTTTACCAATCCAGACACTCCTAAAGAAAACCTCATAAAAGATCCTTCAGGTCCTTAGAGAGTTAATTGCACAAACATGGAAAGAAATCATTATCAAACACAGTATTACACTGCTTCCTGCTGCATTTTGTGGGCTCTTTCAGTGTGTTAAATGACTTTTGGAAAAAAACAATACTTTCACTTGAAAACATAGCAAGATGGTTGTGCTGCAGTCTCTGGTCCACATATGCGCATGTGTGGAGTGATTTACACAACCTGGAGTCCAGCCTCTCAGTGTAACCTACTTTGAAATAAGGACCCAAGTCTACAGTCCCATGAGCCCATCCCTTAAGATGTCTCAGTGTACAATAGCTGTTTAAAATATTCCTTGAATATGTTTGACATATTTAAACATACGTTTCATCTCTTCTGCCTTCAAAGACCACTTAGGTAACACAATACATATAATCAAACGTTTTTTCTGGATGACTGATTATCATATGCTTGAAGTGCAAGTTTCTTTTAATCTCATCTTTTTCCTGGTCCATATTAAGGCTTACGTTTGAAAGGTATGGCAATGTATAGTTTTTATATGGTAATCATCTTTTACTGTCACCTTCTAGACAAGAAATATTAGCTGCTGAACGATCCGCTGGCTCCATAATTAACACAGGATCGATCACTCTTCCCCCATCCCCTACACTAATAGGCTGCAATGCCCAGCCTGGTTATGTCTCACACACACCTAGTACCATGATTTCTGTCATCCCACCAGATGCTGTTCAGATTACCATGTAACTGGATATATCCCTGTAACACTGGCCAAAAGCAAGCCAGCTTCTCTTTCTACACCTACTGCGACTTCTCAGAAGAGCAAACAAATCCAGTTTGTGTAGCAGACCTGGTCCACAAATTCTGACTGTCTTGAAAGTGTAAGAAGGACTACCTTAAGAGACTGAAGGATTAAACTCTGTCCTAGTCCTGGCTTCATCAAAACTCAGTGAAGGCCTTTTTCATGGGGGAGGATGGCTACGAAATACAATCCAGGACTCTTACTAGCTATAACAGTTAGGGATAGAGAGATCATCTGTATCTTCTTATAATTGTCACAGATCATGCTCTCTGTTTTTTCTTTATGGCTTTTAAAAGAATTATAATTTATCTATCATAAAAATGTTATATTGGTGAAGTGAAAGTGTAAATTTATGCAGAAATGGTTAGTAATGATTCAATCACAATTCACATTATTCGTACTCATGCCATAATTGATGCGAGTAAGAAAGCGGAAGCCTTTTGTTCAGCCCCTCAGTGCTTAGAACAATGCAATCATGCATTTTATTTTAAACTTTGTAAATTATCTATTTTCTGAAATTGCAAATGATCCATTTCAAAACATAAGCATTCTGTGTTGTAATCCCTTGATTTTATTTTAATGTGAACAATGCTATTCACTGGCTCCAAGCACATCACTAAAGATTTTAAATTTTAACAATGAACATATTCCATGTTTAATACTTACAAAGACATTCCATTATATACCATTATTTATCAAGTGCAGAACTAATTGGATGTCACTGCTAAGCAGTGTGTCCCTGGAATTTAAATAGAAGTGTGAAGAAGCTCAAGAGACTGTCACATACCAAGGGAATAAGAGTATCAGAGTAATGAGTAATACCATTTAAAAAGCAATGGACTTTGGACTTCTGTCCAGAAAGCAAACGACTACTGTAAACTACCTTTTGTTTTAACTAAGTAAATTGCCTCCGTTGCAGTACTAGCACAATTTGGGCAGAAAGGGACTGGTGAACCCTTCCTCTCTCTCCCATCCCTGTTTTTTCTCCAGCATGATGGGGTTGTAACATTCTGCTGGGAAGTCAGGAGTGTAGGTTTGAACCATGGCAGGGTAGAGAAGGAAATAAACCAGGAATTAGTCCCATGTCCTCTGTACTCTGATCCTTCAACAGCATTTAAAGAGTAGGTACCTATTGTGTTTTGGTTGTGAAAGGAAGAAGCAAGGATGTGGGGCTTTGAAACCCTATCTGACATAGACAGTGCCTTGCAGGCCATAAAAAAGATACCTAAGCTGCAAAAGGAGAAGAATTTGAGGCGTGCCCTTCCTTTGGTGTTTCTCTTGGCCAGTTTCAACAGCTCCCAGCTCTGCCTACCTGTCTGCTCTGAATTCCTTTGCAAGGCATCTGATTCTCCCATAGGCAGGGATCTCACGCACCTAACCCAGTCCTGAGCAGCTTAGTCTGGATGCCAAGCACTTAAGATGAGAAGAAATGACCCTCAGTATTGCTGAGGGCACTGTGTAGGAAATAAAACAGGCAAGAGAGATCATCCCATCCATTAAGAATGGATATGGCGTTCGGTTAGATAATAATGTAGACTTTGTAGGTGTATAATGCAGTGTTAAAGATCTAAACAAAGTCACAGTAGTCATGCCTTATAAGGGATGTGATATATAGGTTGCAAACCATGGGCTCTGATTGATGTGAAACAATTATAAAGAATACTGCTTTCACAAAGAGACTTCATGGGAGAGAAGAAAGAAGGAGTAATAAAATCAGATTACTGTATGGTCTTGATTCCCCTTGTAGACTTTAACACTAAGCACTGAAAGTACAATATTTGTATGAAGTGCTTCACCGTCAGGAAAAACAGAAGCAGCTGTAACTGAAATAGCACATGGTTTTACTGCCTGTTCTTATTATTTTTCTTACAGTGCAAATTATGGCTGGTTATCATTAATTGGTTTTGTGCTATTTACATTATGAATGTTACCACTTTAATTAACTCCATGCATGTATTTAAAGCAGTTGCTGTCACATATTTCACTCATACTGATACAGAGGTTCCTTATGTTTGTGGGTTGGTTTTTATTTTGCTTTAGGAAAGGAAATAACAACTTTGCTACAGGTATCAATAAAGCCCTATAGTTATATGCTCACCAAGATGTTGTTTTGGTACCAGGACATTTCTACTGTGGTACAGAAGACGTAGCCAGGTATCCCAGAGCTACTCATCCCAGTATTTCACATGGTACCATTCTTCCTTCAAGTTTGTGATCCACCAGGCAGAGTGCACTGGAGCACAAGCGAGATCAGCCTTTGGGCTTCTCCCCCTTGTTTTGGTAGCTGCGCTGAAATAACCCTCAGCCATTCCCTTAATGTGGGGACAGATTTCTATCACAAGTTGTTCTTTTGAGTCTTTGCTTGTTTATCCAAGTGTTTAGTAATGCTTGACCAAACT
>JANHGB010050224.1:0-66645 GCA_026283785.1 Coracopsis vasa | reverse complement strand
GGTGCCTCAGTACGGCGTTCTGCAAAGAGGTGGTGATTTCCATGTCAGAAGCCAGTGGTACCAGTGTCCTTTTTAATTTTCTATTAAAAAAAACCTCACAACCTTCTCAGAAAACTTTCCCTAGTTGTGCGTATCTCAAGGTGACTGCAGTTCATATGGAGAGCGGGAGGTCCATTATGTTTATCCCTGTATACTTGTTTATATGTTTACAGCATACAAACTTGTGTATATGTTCACAACGATCCAACCTGTGTAAAGAACGTAAATTGCTCTTTTTTTTCCTCTACATTATTTTAAAACTTCTTTCTTCCTCACATTTTTACACAATTTTTGTAAAATGAACATTATGTGTCTTTCTGGTTATACTGTTTGTACTGGATATTTCCAAAGCTTCTCTTGATCTTCCTGTTTCTAAAACATATGAAACCAGGAAGATGTTTTGGTATAAACTGTTTGATAGCTTGCAAAATACTTGAATCTTTCCAGGCAGCTTGCTACTGCCTTTTGGGTTACTTGTTTTGCTGTCTCTCTCTTCCTCTGCTGGAGAAACTGGCCTCAGTGAATTTATTGGGGTTTATCTCTTTGTATACTAAATGGCAAGCACTGACTGGTTAAAGTTTTACTTTGCTTTGTCACTGTGTCAATTGCATTTCCACAACCCTGTTGTTTTTTGTAGGTGTTGTTGACATGTTGATTTATGAACTTCCTGTTTTTGAATGTTATATATAGAGGACTCTGCCTGGATATGAGGTACTGAGGGGAAAAAGAGCATCACTCTTGGCTGCTCACCTTGTCCGTTTGACTGTACATAATGGAGACCAAGGAAGAGAAGAAGGAACGAAGACAAGGCTATTTTGCTCGGTAAGGTTACAGGGTTTATTTCAATCTTTTAAAATATGTTTAAAATATGGAACTCCTCATTCTGCCTTTTTCAGAAGGCTTTGTAATTTTTCAGGTATGTAAAAAATGAAACGCATGCTTCATTATGTATCCAGAAAGTTCTTTCCTTGCTGTATACCTTATTTGGAGTGTTTTTTTGGGTTTGGGTTTTTTTTTTCCTTTTGGGTAGTGGAGATAAACTAGAATTTTTTATTGTTACTTGTAACACAAAACTGTTCTTGGGTACACAATTGCAGATAACACTGCATTTGAGCTTACTCCAGTTCCTGAAGTCTGTTTATAAAAACAAGCACATCTGAAACATAAATATGTGTAAACCTAAAGTTTGTCTGATTTCAAATAAGCTACAGACTAAATAATATCATCTCATAGGATAAGATCAGCTAAAAAAGGATAAGCTCCCTAAATCTATCATCTTTATAAATAAAAGCAATGTTTTTTCAGTCAATCATTTTTATCATTTGGAATACATGATTAGTGTATTTTTAAGAAATAAGTGATGTTGATTTCCTAATAACTTGTCTTTGTTAATTTATCAAATCTGTAATCATCTTTGAGCTCTGATGAGGAACCAAAGCTTGCTTACTCTCAGAACGGTAGGAGGGGGAGGAAATCAGTGTAAAAAGCATCTTTTGACTCAAAGATACATTCTGCATCATTGAGGAGGAAAAGCATGTGCTCTCTCCACTCTGTACTAACTAACTATTACTGAAACTGCACTGAAACACTAGCCTTAGTGCATTACAAACATACCTGTTGCACCACCAAAGTGTGGGGAAAAGTTGCAGCACTTCTTTATTTTTGCTCAGGTAGTATGTAGTGGTGGCTAAAGACCTGAGGAAGTTTCATGGTGAAGGACATCCATTAATGCCAGGTAACTTGCTTTCTTTTTGGAGAAATGCAAGTATGTTGATGATGACAGAAAGGAATGTTGCAGTTTTGGATTTTGAGAAGGAAATAAAAACAGTGGCACCTATAGCAGAGAAGGCATCAAGAAGAAGCAAGCAGAAGTAGCTAAAGAGATTGTGCTAAGGAACAAGTAATTTCTCATTAAAGAAGACTGAGGCTTTGAGAGACATGTCCGTGTAAGATGCTTCAGTTTTGAAAACTGCTTTTAGTCCTTTCTAAATGCTGTCTGCTAAATAAATAGCCTCAAGAGGCTTTCAGCAAAGTCCTTGATGTGCATTTCATTTGTTTTGCAGCTTTTCTGTGTCCTTTACGGCTGTTCCCTTTTAAAAATTCACAGGGGCAGTGTGTCTTGTATGGGTGTAGGACATCAGGCAAGGATCAGAATGACCTGAAATAAATTCTTAGTTCTAGTACTGTGTAACTTTGGGGAAGACATCTGTCTCTTTCCCTGCTGGCTTGCAGCTTTTTTTCTTCAGATAGGTTGCAGGCCCTTAAATGAAATTCCCACTCTAAGCAAACCCATATGATTTCTACAAGAATGTTCTCGCAGATCCTCAAGGCATGTTTTAATAGAAGCTAAAATAGGTCAGAAGGTGGTATATGGCCAGCTTACCTTCCTGTACATTGGCTTTATGTACAGTCAGGGACAGAAGCAGAATTGAATTGCATGTCCTTGATTTTAGTCTAACAGCTGAAGTCCATCATGCTTCCTAAAAAAAAAAAAGTAAATAGGTGTCCCAGCACCTTGCAGATGAATGGTGAGAATGCTTTACATGATGACCCATGTAAATGTCATATGAGTACCTGGGAATAATAGATTGCTTATATACTGCCTTTAGTATTAAGGCAGTTCTAACAATTTAGCGTTTGACTTGGTGTAGACTGGAGTTTCCAGCTTAGGTGCCTGATACTGAGACACAGAGATAATTTCATCAGGTGCATGTTCCGCTGTTGCTGACAGTTTTGTTGTTTTGTATCTTATAATCTGTAGACACCTGTTCTATCCTTGAATTAAAACACCCAAGTTTAATAAGTTTTCGCCTTCATACTGTTTTGTGTGCTATTTCAGACACCCTGCATTTCCTGATAGCTTGGGCTCATACTTACTAAGCTAGGAGCAACCTCAGCTGGTTCCCCAACACCTCTACTTCCATTACTGTTTTTTTCTTTCCCTTCTTATTGCTGCTATGTTTTGTGAGCCTATGATAATAATATTTATGAAATCTGAATTTATGTATAGTAAACATTCTTATGAGATAAGTACTCTCCCCCTTACCCTCTTGCCTGAACGTTGTTACTTTTGTCTGTGATCAGATGTTTATGGGAGAAGACTATTGCGTACCTAGGAAGAGAATGGGAAATGGGGTAGACTTTTTGTCAGCAGGAGGGAAAACTGTGCTCCATGTCAAGAGGGTGGGGGAGAGGGGTCTGCTTCCCCCCTCCCTATGGCAAGTTAAGCCATAAGTATGTAAGTAAACCCTCACCATTCTTTTTTTGCTTCCTACCAAATGCTGCTTTACGCACTGTGTTTTGTGGTGAAGGGCTTATTTTTTCCTTGGTTGGCAAGAAATGAAGCAAGTAACTTTTCTAACAAAATAGAAATCTCTACATAACTTTTTAAAGACTGATTTAGATTCCTTATGCAGCTAAGATGTTACAGCTTGTGGGAGTTTAACAGGCAAGAAGTAAAAGTATGAGAGTAACATGCAAGCATAAATTTCTCTTATGCAATAAGTCCTTATTTAAGACTGCTACTCCTACTTAGAGACTATTCTGTGTAGTTAAGTTTTTCTTACCTAATTCTTCAAACCTTGTTTATAGGCTCTTCTGCGGACTTCTGTATCATTAGCTCCCAAACAGATCAATATTATCCCAGCTCTTGCAAAGAACTGTATCCTCTGGCTGTGAAGTCTGTCCTGATATCCAACAAGTTCAAAAATAAATGTACAGTATAGTGTAGATGTACAGTGACACAACTGTGTGTACTGAGTCCCTGACTTCACTGTGATATTTGGTGCTTTTTACTATGATCATGTGCCCTTGAACCCTGGTACAATTTGACATTTCCCTATGCCTGTTCTTTCATCTTCCCTCTCTCCCTACAGAATGGAGAACCTCTCGATTTTCCCCTGCCCATTGAGCAGGGACAAGTTCAGAGGTATTAAACCTTGTGAAATGAACAGCTATTAAGTTTATAACTTAATTTAAAAAGAAATTGCCAAAATGAGTGACATATGTCACATGGAAAGAATTGCCTTGGATATAAATTGGTAGTCTGGAACACTGAATGTAGAGCTTGAAACTGGAATTGCTTTGTGTGTGCTATTGTTTGATACTGGATATATTTAGACAAGAAGTTCTAGGAGATGAGAACTTGTAAGAGAAGAGTTTGAACAGCTTTCTGAAAGAATAACAAAAGGGGCTTTCACTTTCAAGCTTTCTGTGTCTCTTGGCCTTCCTCAGTTGCTCAGCATTCCCTGTGCTTATACGATCTATCTATGATCTGTGTCAAGTAGCTCTCTACTACTTTCTTAGCAGAGAACTTAGCAATGCTTTAGCTGAAAAACTGTTATTTTTCAAGAAGTCAACCAAAATGCTTACATTAATTTTATCAATAGTTAAGTCTCCAGCTTGTGATGACCTTAATCTGAAGAATGCTGTATACAGATGAACTGCAAAACTGGTGCTTCTATTAGGAAAAATATTGTCACTGGGATTTGGGTGCTTTTGTGTTTATTGAGTTTGCATTGGTCTTGTTACCATCATTCTTTTGAAAAACTACATAAATGCCTGGGACATGTTCCAAAGCCCATATGAGTAGGCAGAGACTCCCCTTAGCTTCAGATTGCTACTACTGTGTCAGAACCCGAAGCCAGTTGTTCAGCCTGGCGTTCACCTTGTGTTGCCGTATGATGTGAATATTTAAGGGAAATAAATGGATCTACAGCATGCTGGTTTTTAGTTTAGATTCTTGGCTTAGGTACTTAAATTTACATTAATGCAGATGAAGGTTTGTACATTAAACCCAAGATTTACAAAGATATATGCAAGTGTTTAGTACAGTTACCATTTGCTTGTTACCAGGTTCTAATTTACAGCTTTTTTTCTTCTTCTAATTCTTTTTTAATACCTAAAAATAAGTAAAACAGACTGTACAACAAATGGTATACAGCATTCCAATCACATTAGTTGGTTGCAACCTAACCTTTTTTCTCCTTTGAAACATTCACAACCCACAAAGATAGGCTTCATTAATATGTAGCTGCAGAGCTGCAAACAGTTGGAGTCCAGAAAACTTAGCTGTAGAAGGAGTCTCATACATACTTGTGATATTGTTACGGTCTTTCCCTGGTCCTTGCTCTTGGCTGATGTTGGAGGCAGGATGCACGGACCCTTGGTCTGATGCACTGTGGTAACTCCTTTGGTCAGTCTTCTACATATTACAAACTAATAGGTTTATAAACATCTAATTTGGAATTTTCCTGCCTTTGCTCTGGTTTATTCCCATATTCAGTGTTTGTATGCTTCATATTTTTTATTCTTTTAGGTATTTAGACATAGAAAGGTGATGAAATAAGAAAAATGCAGCAAGCACAGAGGGAATGTATTGAGAGAGAGAGTATTGATGATGGTTAGGAAGGAAGGAAACCCAGATAAGGAATGTATGCACAAACATACTTTTCTGAGGGCATCTCCTGTACATGAGACTTTGTCGTAGGTTTTTCTGTTAGGTACTTTCTTTGCTGGCCAGTCTCATTGTATCCATGTAACAGGCTTTTTGCTGCATGCTCCTCAGATCACTGTTTCTTTAGCAATATTCTCCTTGCAATTGTTCTTGCTCTGCTGAGCCAAAGTGTTGATGTTTATTCAGGTTTCCTGTAGCACCCATAATTTATTTCTTGCTTTTAGAAGGAAAAGTTTCCACACATTGTTTTTAAAACAAGCCGTTGTGGAGGTTTATCTTGGGCGTGAAGAATAGTCAAGCCAAGATCCTGGAGATGCTTAATTTTTTTTTAATGGCTCTAGGAAATAATACATCATTTCAGCTCATCTGTATAATGGAAATTTCTTAGCTCTGCTTCCAGACATATAAACATTACTTCACAATCCTGTTACTGAAACTAAAACACAGTATTGTGTTTTATTCACATTGTTTTGGCCAATAACATGTATGCCTGATGCATTTTATTTTCTAAGAAAAGGCTACAGATACCATTATTTCAGATTTATGGGGTGCAATTTGTATTATTTGATCTGTTATTTAGGGGTGTATGTGCAGGATAATTGATTTGCTATGTTGGATGCTGAGAGAACCCGTTAAATACTTTCTGAAACATACAGTATTGTGATTTGCCTTACAGTTACTTCAGATTGAGAGGTTTCAATGTTTTTAGCAGACTTGCAGCCTGCTGCTGTGTAGGTTAGCATTTCAGCTGTCCTTTGCAGTCACTGTAGTTTTCAGACATTGAAGAATGTTTAGAATTTCACAGACAGCAGCATGAGGAGTTTTTGAGTGGAGCTTTGGGATGTTGGTTAGAACCTCAGAAGCTTGAGACACACTTGCTGTTCATTGCTCACACACTTAATGGTGTGTGTGTATATACATATATATATGAAGAAATTTTTCTTTTTATGATGGGTGTAAACCTGGAGAATGAGAGTTGAGGGGGAAGTTGAACCTGCTTTCTCTGATGCGTACTGCAGTGCAGGGGAAAAGTTATGTTGAACAGATGCTTGTCTTGGGAACTGTGTCCTCATCTCACGTTCCTGTAGCTCTCTGGACTGTGAGGTTTTGAGATGAGTGGTCTTGTAATTCTGTGGTACAGGATGAGAGTCAGCAGAAGAGCATGAATTACTGTCCTCTGCTTAGCCTATGAATCACAGAATTATTCTCAATATGAGTGCTTCCTCTGGGAAGCGTAAACCAGGCAGTGGTTTCTGCAGCCTCGGTTCTTTCCAGTGCTTTTATCCTCAAGAGTATGGTGTCATTTAGGATTGAAGAAGAATTTTGTTATTGGATAACAGAGTTAGTGGAAGTATTTAATGGGGCCCTGAGGCTTTCTTCAGGGTTTTACAAAATTTTCCAGTACCAGAAATGCTATTTATGGAGATAGAAAGCTTGCATAAGACGGGAAGCATGGTTAATCTCCTCACCCGTTCACTTCCCTCTGCATGTGAAGTGAGACTGGGTAACAGTGTAGGCTCTGTATAAAGAGGCTTTTTTTAGGAAAGAGAAGAAAGGCAGAGTTTTATGATGTTCTTGATTTCTTTGAGGACTACGTCACAGAATAAACAGAGAAAAGAGTTTCTGTTTATTTACTCTTCAAACATGCAGTGTCACACCAGCAATTACAGAATTTTCACTGATGACCTTGCAAGATATGTATAAGCTGGCTTGTTAGGCAGCAAACATTCAATGACCTTATATTTGCTTCTCCCAAAGGAATATTTGGGTGTCTCTTATCAGCCTTTATAAAGAAACTGCAAAAAAAGGAACTTACTTAGCCTCCATTTAGAACATAAATAGTTACATGATAGGCCTTTTGATGTAGGAGTCTGTGCAGTTTTGATAAGAGTTGCTATTACCATAGTTGTAATGTATTTTGTCTTCTTCCCCGTGGCTTGCAGCTGTGTATGCCAGCCATGAGGGGTGTGCTGGAGGCTCCTGGTGGGCCATGCCATCTACCTTTTTGCTCTTGGAAAGATTTAAAGACATTGTATCCTAAAGGCTATAAAATTTGGGGCCTTTATAAGATGGTTTTCTGGAGAGGCGAGATACAGACTTTTTACTGTTGTCTGTAGGAAATGAATATAATTAACCTTATAAATTAGACTATGCTTCCGTAGTGTGTGGTGTACTCCCTTCAGCCTCCCAAATGTATCTTCTCTTCTGCTCTTAGGACCTACTGCGTAAAATTCTGCTTAATCCGAGTGAACTGTTTAAAAATTAAGCCTAGCTTAAACACTGGTGGAACTTCAGCATTAATAATTGGTGGTGGATGTGTGGTTCCACAGTCAGTTTTAAAGCGATGCTGTGAAAGATGCTACTGAAAGAGGTGGTCCCACTCAGTCTTCTGGTTTTGTCACATCTCTTACGGATGGCAGAGCTGACATCAAGGAGCTGCTGTGGCATGAAGGCCCTTTCCAGAAGCAGACAGAGTTTTGTTTAGGTGACAGGGAGGCACACACCTGAAGAGGTGCCTGATGGTATTGACTTTCTGGTGGTGCTGTTAATTCTCTCTTGCTTGTGCTCTGAGAAATCCAGCTGTTTTTACTACCTTGTGGCAGCAGTCCTGGTCAGCTTTCCGGTGCTTTGTACCATATGATACTAGGGCATGTGGTGTACAGTATTTTGAGAAGGAGAAGAATCAACATTGTGAGATATGTCAGAGTTTGCTGGACTGAAGAAAGCCCAGGTTGATAAGAAGCTAGATAAGCCCCTTCAGGGAAGGTTGCTGGTGTTTCTGGCCCACAGCCAAAGTTGCTTGCCTTGTGTCTGCTGCTGTGATTCCACACTTTTGTCCTTTTGTTTCTGCATGTGCCATGCTACGTTGGGTTGTTGGTTTGGCTGGTGGGATGGTCTATTTCTGGTAACAGTGCTGCATGTTGAAAGGGAAAGATATGAATTATACCTGCAGGAATGTGCTTTTGGAAAGAGGCAGTTTTTTCCCCCTCTGTCCAAGCGATTGGAAAGTCTTATATAGCTAAGGGAATTCTGTTGGTAAAAGGAGAAGTGCTGTGGATCCTTCATGGATATGCTTCATGCTTGTGCTGAATTTGAGCTGTTAGTTGCATGTGCTGCAGTTTCTGCTGTGTGCCTGTGGAAAGCGGGCTCCCCACTCCTGTCTCCCCCAGGAAATGAAGCTTTTTCCCTCTTCCCTAGGGCCTTGGGCAGGGTAAGAGGCTGTGTGGATATTCCCAATGGCATTAGGCTCCCCCTGGTGCCAGGCTGGTAAACTTTCATGTCCTCAGCATTAATCCAGCTTCCAGGCTGGGTTTTGACAGGATTTCTCCAAACCTGCCCTGCTCCTGCCAATCTGATCATGGAGAGGTGTGTTCTAAGTGTAGGTTTGCAATGGGTGTTTTTGGTCCTATTCTGTAGTCTGGGCAGGGAGTGTTGCCTAGGATCATCTGAAATTTAAGCATCTATGTTAGCTAAACTCTTAAGTCTCCAGTGCTATTCGATTGAGGTCTCTGGGATTTGTCTTGTTGATTTATGTGAGAGAAAATCCCAAGGAGAGCAGAGAACTGGTTAGGAATTTGGGGAGGAGGGAGAGGATTGTCCTTGTGCTGTAAAACCTTTGTAATGTAAATGAGCCATAAATCAGCTCTTTGGTTGTCTAAATGCACTATTTTCCTGTCAGACAGCAGTCTGGCACAGAGAACTTGTCTTGTATAGCACTTAATATACTGATAATAACTCTCTACCACTATTTTTCTGGAGTGGCTGTTTTTATTTCAGTAGGTGTGAACTTAACATCTAGCCAATCACAGGTGAATTTAAATTGTATTTTATGGTTTTGACATAACAGTGCATTTATGTCAGCTGCTGGATTTTTGCTTTCAGTAATGCTTCTATAAATACATGGCTTCAAGGTGTTAATCACATGTTTCAATCAGCCTTTAAAAATCGCATCTCCTTAAGCAGAAGATTTAGCTGTACGTTCAATATCTGTGATAAAAAGATGGTGCTCCTCTATCCACCTGGAGCACAGCAGGTGCTGCATGTAGCAGTTCTGATTGCCTAAGGCTGGGAAGGGTATTTTGGCATTATAGAAGTATTTTGTGTTACAAATGCTGCCTCCACCATCTCTCTTCCTCCTCCTCCTCCCCCCCCCCCTTTGTTTTTTTTTTTCCCCTGTGATCTCAGAGTCCGTTAAAACTACAGCATATGACTCTGGTCCCGTGAACAATTTGGGCATTTCAGCAATCTGATTCATATGAGGAATCATGCTGTTAGGTTCAACAGCAGTGAAAGCTGCTTGTGGGAGCAGAGCTGTAGCAAGGGTGGTGAGAGCAGGTTCAGGATGCTGCTGCTGCAGCTGAAATGCCAGGGCACTGGGAGAGGAAGGGAGGCCGACAGCTCCCCACCCACCTGCCGCAGCAGGAGCAAGACCCAGCGTGCCAGGAGGCTTTCCTTCCCAGCCCCAAGGGAACGGGCACGGTGGGGTAGTGGAAGGCAGCAGGACGGCGTGTCGCACAGCACCCGCCTTATCTGGCTCCGGCCGGCCGCATCTGCTAGGAGGCCGTTGTCCTTGAGCGCAGCAGGGGACTGACGATAGCTGGCCTGCGTCCTCCTGCCGCCCTCCTGCCCCGCAGCTTCGGGGGAGGAGGAGGCACTCAGCCCTGCCGCAGCCTCGTTGCATGTGGGTGCTGCCGGGAGTGAGGACACTCGGTGTTAAGCAGAGGGGTTGCCGCAAAAGATCAGATCCTTTCTGTCTCCTCAGCTGCTTATTCTAATTCGGTGCCTGCCTGAAGTGTGGTGGGACCTTCTCGGCTTACAGAGTCCGGAGAGCATAGAGATGGAGCAGAACCTCTTGTGTTCTCCTCTTGCCCCTTCTTCTGTCGTGTCGATGAAGGCAAGGTTTACCTTTTGCCTTTTGTTTTACCCCTGCAGTAATTGCTTCTTCCCCTTCCAACCCTATGCATTTTGATCACATGTTTAAAGTTTTAGCTGAAGAGTAAATGAAAAAATCCAAACATTTTTTTAGTCAAAAATAAAAGCATAAATATTACAATATTTGATGTAAAAAACACAGAGAAATTTTAAGACATCATAATTAACAAGTGTAAATATAATGGAGGACCTACTACACTGTTATAATGCCTTGGCTACCGAAAAATATCAGACCATGCAAATACTCATTTTAGCATAAGGTATATGCGTATGAGAAGTTTACTTGGTACCTGTGTGCCATGTGACTGGCCCATGTGGGCAAGCCCTACCCTGTGGTATCATCTTGGTACTTATGGTTAATGGCCTTTTGACCTTGGTATTAAAGAAGTGGTGCCGTATTATTTTGTATAGAAACATTGATGATATTTGGATATATCTGGCATGATTATGAAAATTAGCATTTAAATACATAAGTTTGACTTTCTTTTTAGTGCTGCCTCTCCCCTCTACCTGTCTTCTCTATCAATAATAAGAAAAGAAGTTGTATGTTTTTTTCTGTGTGTTCTTCCTTTTTAAACTACTTTTGTTTATAGAGTGGTGCAATAATGCAGAGAGCCTTGACATTTAAGTGTTAATTTTTAAGGTAACTTCTTAAGTAAAAGCAGAAGCTAATTCAGAGAGACAGGTGCTTTAAATCTCAATCCTCTTCTTTTAACCCTTAAATAGTCATTTAAATAAAGAAATAATTTCATTTTTTACTTCAGTTTGATCACTGACTTCTTGACCATGGTTACTTCTGGATCCCCCCAACCTTGCCAGTCAGCAGTCATACAGGTGGCTTCACTTACAGAGTCAACTTATTTAACACTAAGATCCTTTGTATGAAGAAAGCAACAATTTCTTCTCTTCGCTGTTGCTGTTGGAGAATCAGCCACCGTTTCCTTGCGCTTCACAGCAGGAGAAGCTGCTCTTCTCCCAGCCCTCGCAGTGCAAACCTTTTTCTTACCACTTCAAGCCAGCTGATGTCAAGGGGAGTAGTGGCTTGGGGAGCCGGCACTGAGCGTGGGACAGCAGCTGGAGAGAGCCCAGCACTGGCTGAAGGTGACCCGGCAAGGCCGTTCCTCCCTTGGCAGGGCTTCGGTGCAGGGAGAGCACCTTGCTAAGCTGCTTTATGAAGAATCCATTGCATGTGTAGGAGCGGTTTGGGGTGATTAATGAACACCACAGTAGGAGAGAGTATCTGGCATCGTTAGCAGAGAAAAGGAGAAGCAAGATGGGAGTGTGGTTAAGAGTCAAGTTGGTATTATTGACAAGGTAGGGAGCTGTGGTGCAGATTTAATTGAGCAAGCCTATTAAGTGAACATCAGGCACACTTAAAGGAGTTGGCCAAAGGGAAGGATTTTTTCATTTTGCCTTCTGCCTAAAGCTGTTTCGTGAGAGCCTGCAGTAAAGTGAGGTTATAAGAGAAGGAATTGAATAAAAGAGCTTTCCCAAATAGTTTCCCTAGGGAAAAGATTTTATTAAATTGTTGTCATGGTAATGGCATGCTGAATACATCATAGCCTCTTTTGCTAAGTAAACAGAAAATATGGGGATACTTTTTGCCTTTATTAAGCTGTATGGGAGCATTATATTCCTAAATTTAAGAAGGTAAAAACTTTCTGACAGCTCAAAAGTCTCTTGAATTTTATCCTGGGAAATTGCGATTATTTCTGCCCTCCTCCCTATATACATAAGAGAGCTTAACTGGGTATTTAAAATTTCCTGATATCAATCAGAAAACTGGGAGGAAAATTAGCATACTTTTTCCTGTCAGAAGGTACAATGTCTTT
This sequence comes from Coracopsis vasa, assembly GCA_026283785.1. Classification (NCBI taxonomy): domain Eukaryota; kingdom Metazoa; phylum Chordata; class Aves; order Psittaciformes; family Psittacidae; genus Coracopsis; species Coracopsis vasa. The sequence goes on along the minus strand of JANHGB010050224.1, from coordinate 54,387 downwards.
ACTTTTCCAGAGCAGCTTTACCAGAAATACTTCCCTCAACATTACAGATGATGAAACAGAGGTAGAGTGACTTGTTTTTGTAAGCTAAGGGCAGTATCAGGAAGAAGATGGACATAACCCTGATTGTCAGTACAGCACTTCACTCTTTAGAGCATACCAACTTTCTTGACCGTTGCTGATGACTGACCATGTGTGAAACCTGGTGCTGGCCTTTGTTATAAATTAGTAATGGGAATTCTGGTAAAAGTTAAAATTTCCCATTTTGACCTCTGCTGCTGTGACATTAATCAGAGCTTTATTTAGTTGCTATATGTCATTTGAAATGATGATCAGATTATGGATTATTTAGTTTCTGAAACCGCATTGTTGTCCTTGATAACTGTTTCAGAGTTACTTCTCTTGTAATCTTTTTCCCCTCTGCAGTTAACTGTTTAAATCTCTCATAAAAGAATGTGTTCCATCCCTTATTTTTGCCTTGATAGTCTGTTTTAATAGTAAACATATAGCCTTGTGGGTTGCTCATTTCCAAAACAGGATGCATACCAGCCTGAAATGGCTGGTGTTTTATGGAGCATGCCTTCTTGCAGGGTGGAAGCTCTTTAGTTTTAGGAAGATTTCTCACTGAGGGGGAACAGTTTTGTATTCGTTCCTGTTGAGAAGTGAAAGTAGCCACACTGAGGAAGTCCGGAGCTAAGCGTTACAGTCTGGTAAGCAGTCTGACTTCTTTTGGCTTTGCAAACAGTAATGATTTATTTTGTCTGAGATTGTGTATTCGTGAGGTTGCATTAGATGGGATGAGAGCACAGCAGTGCCTGGAGCTGGCTGGGTTGTGCTGGCACCAAGCTGGTGAAGGGGAGATGGATCATCTGTGTGGGCTGGAATATAGCTGACTAGGATCTGACCAGTGGGTGCCTAATGGGGGTTTTTACTGTAAGGTTTCTGTATATAGTTTTTTTTTTTTAATGTCATGAGTTTGATTTATTTAGCTGTTCTGGATGGGTGCAGAAATGTATGTAGTAGGGTACAAAGGAATTATTACATATTGAGTGCAGAGGTTTGAATTAAGATGAAAACGTTTAATTCTGAATAAAATAATTGGGATGTATGTAATTTTGTATACAAAGTAAATGAACATGAATCTTGCTAGGAACAAACCAGATTAAGATGCTTGAAGTATTTTAAAGCTCTTTTTTACAAGTTCGGTTAATCTTACTGCATAAATGCATAAGTGGATTTAAAAAAACCCAGCATTTGCAGAACATGATCTGTTTGTGCTGTGCAGGATGTCAAGCTGATTGTATGCCAGATATCAAGGCATGTTTTAGAGGATGCACATTGTGGAAAATTCCCAAAAGGAAAACTGTGTCAGCTTCAAGATAAAATGAAGATTTCTTCTTCCTCCCCTCTTTTTTTGTTTTTTATTATCATTTTTGGAGGGCCACTTTGTTTGATGCTTTTGTTTCTAAAGCAAGAGTTGTCTGTGGTGTATGATTTATTTTTTTTTTTTTTACTACACCATAAAAACCATGCTTTAGGAGTTATTTTAGAATATTCTACCTAGTGCTCTTTGTCTAATTATTATATATCAACTGAGGTCCTATTCAGTTGTTTGTTAGGCATCCCTGCTGAATACTGTTAACCAAAACCAAATTCAAGTTCTAGGAAAAAAGAAATATTGTCAGATTTCCATTTCTCGATTGTGTCAGTGTCAGAGTTGCAGAGCTTTACTGGGTGCTTGTAGTCTTCTAGTGAAAGTTGTGCAGATGAGATAACACCTCGTTTCTCTCGTCAGTTTTCTTTTTACACCAGCCACGTACATTCTTAGTGTAATGGGCAGTTCAGGCTCTTTTATTTTAAAAATGTATTTGCCTTTTGTAGGCAAACAGACTTTGGTCTGGAAGATGTGAAGCAGGCTGTTTCTCCCTAGCTCTTTTCCTGTAAGTCAGTGCCTGAGCTATTAAGCAGTCAGTTGCAAATTGATTTAAGTGAGTGCTGCTAACCTTGTATTTTTACCTGCCTACTGTGAGATTATGTCCATTTCAGTTCGTTAGTCTTTACTAAATGGTATGGGAATGTTCTTTGTGTTCTAGAAAGCTTCTGCTCCCTGTTCCTTCTGTAAGGTAGATGTCTGAAAGATCTTTGCAGCCATCTCACAGTGTCCGTTAAGAACCTGTTCTTTTGATTCTCATGGAACTTGGTGGAAAAGCCCCCATGCCATCCGCTGTATACAGTAATAGACTGAAAACTTTCACTGGGAAACTCTGTTTGGACAGACTTAGGAAACAGCTTATCGGTTGTTGCTCAGAAAACACTTTGAGGAGCTGTGGAGGAGCTGCCTCTATATAAATTCAGAAGAAATGTTTTGCCTGTCAGAACCGATTAGCTTGAGAAATGTTATCTGGTGTCTAAATGAAATTACAGATGTGTAAGACTCTTCAGAAACCAGAGTGGTTTTGCAGATAAGCTGTTTGTTTCTCCCACCCTCCCTTTTTCTCTCTCCCTCTTCCTTCCCCTAGCAACTTTCCTGGTAAAACACAACATACTCATTGACTTTGATACTGAAAACCAAACGTCTTCTGCAATAGCACCTTATCTGTTCACTGGAATAGATGCATATTGTTTTGTCCGGAGGGCTGATTTAATTGCAAAACCTGACACTGAGGGGTTTTATTTATTTATTTATATGGCCTTCATCTCCCCTTTGCTTTCATAACCATTAGGCTGAATGTTGTTTTTGTTCAGAGAAATCACCTTCAAAACTGAACAAAACCATTTGAAATCTTCTATAGTATTTGAAAAAGGAAGTAATGTGACAAATGGTGTTCTTGAATCAGTGTTCCATGGCAGTTTTTGCCATGAAGGTGGGTGATACCCGAGAGCTGGGAGAAGAGCAGATGAAGCCTTCAGCCTCCAACTTCTTCAGGAGGTGATGAGTTTGAAATCTGAGCAGCAGAGGGGCTGTCAGTGTGTGTGGGTGCTCAACCCTGCCTTGCTGGGATGCGCACGTCAGTGTGAGAGAAGGGCGAGTGGAGGCTTTAGGGGATACCTCAAGGGGATGGAGTTTTGTTTAAGCGGTAAACCCTCTACATGTGCTCGTCACTGCTACACCATACCTGTGTGTGTTACTAATTAATTGCCTTGTGTGTAGAGGACTTTGTAATTGCTTTACTAAGAGGGTGCATATAATGTCAAAAAGCATAGTAAATTTCAGGCTGCTGTTATGGCTTAAAATGCTATTGAAAGCTTGTTTTCGTTCCTTGGCATATTACCGTTGAGTAAGTCAAGTGGAGGGTTTGGGGTAATCTTGTCCAGGCTTTACAAGACCCCTAAAAGCAGCATCTTTCTAGCAGAGTTCATAACCCTGAGCAGAGTTGCAATAAGTCTGAGTCCTATGAGGAATGTTGTGATTACTTGGTCCTTGTCTAGTATTTTTTCTAGTGCCAAGGTTGCTGCTTTGAGAGTTGCATGGTCATTGCCTTAAACAGAGCAGTGGGCAGGAGGAGTAGGCTTGGCAACATCTCAAAATCTGATGCCTGCCTTGAGAATGGAATAGGAATTATGGAGTGCCCAGATCCTTGATCAGTTTTACCTGAAAAGTGCCTGTGGCACTACCCATTTGCAGCAGCAGCTGAGTGCTGGGGATGCTATAGGTTGTGTAGTGAGCTCTCAGTGGGCTGTAGTATATGGGAATTGGGCAAGATTAAACACTACAGGGCAAAGCATTGGTCAGGTATGTTGCAGTGAGTCACTTCAGGGAGTCATTCCTGCTTTCTTTTTTTTTTATCACTAATGGACCAGTTCTGTTTCAGCTCTTTATTCTCAAAGTTGCCTGGGGCAACTTTGAAAACTGTAGTTCAAATGAGTATGTTTTAAAGAGAGTAGTGAAAGAAGCTGTTAGTATTGTCATGAGGACTGTTGACCTCTAAGAGAGGTTTTTCCTCTGTATTCTTCCTTTCCCTCAAAAAAATTAGCGGCTTTTTTTGTTGTTTTGACATACTGCATTTATACTATGGAAAGCTTACTGAACAGAGTTTGTGATCAAAACAAATAGACTACGAATCTGAGGACAGAAGTCTCTGGTGCAGTGTGAGTAGAAACGGGGCTGCTAGTGGGTGCTTGCTAGTTTACATTTGCTGGAGCAGATGATTTGGGTACTTTGTAATAGGCACACATACAGGAAGATTGTTGAGTCACTAGAGTAAAAAGTCAGGGATATGTTTCATTTACAAGTCTAGAATCGAGTGCAACCGTGGTAGGGACTTGCCATTTCAGCATAGAGGGCTGCTTTGCAAAGATTTCTGTCAGGCTAAATATAGACATTGTGTATGCAATGTGACTGTAATGTTTTGCGGTTGCCACAGCAGCCTTTGTTCCGGACTGTGGCATGTTAGTCAAAAATAAGCTTCCTCCGCGTACACAAATTTTCATTAGTCTAAACAAAGCACTTCATTTGTTATATAGATGTATTCACTTTTATCTTTTATAAATCCCTGTAGGTTGTTTTCACATGTAGTCAGAACTTGATGTGTAAAGTTTCACACACAATAAATCTCTTTTTCTGTGCAAAGCCTGAACTACTACTACTTGTCTCACAAATCAGTGGGTCTGAATGAATGGGGAACCACAGCATCTTCACTGAGTTGGCTACAGAATGTGAATCTTCTGCTGTCGTATTTTGGGAAGCACTTAAGAAACACGTATACATATGTGTGTGATAGACGCAGCTTTTGAAATGTTCCACTGGAGTGTGTTGGTCACATGTGGTCTTATAAACTGACTCTTCTCAGGGGTCTCAAGCTGGATATGTAAGTTTGGAAATTGGTTTTATTTAAAACAAGAAAGGTGTGTAGCCTGAAATGTCTTACTGTAATTTTCAAATGCTCTGTGTATTTATTTTTATGTTGTAGCTTGTAAAAAATATATGAAGAGCATATAAATATCAAAGGTTAGCTGGAAGAATTTCTGAAATTCCTGCATTATGTTAGTAACTGAAGATACTAGGTTTTTCCTATGTAAACTACTGCTGTGAGATCATGTAACCTTTTACCATTTGTGGTGACCCATTGTATCTTCTATGCATAAACCTTCCTGTGCTTGTAACAGTTTTTACCATCAACAACATAAATATGCTACTCCCTCTCTTAGGTACCTTGTAACTTAGAAGCTAAAGTACTAGAGAGAAGGTCCATTAGATAGATTAGTTTTTCATTTTGTGTGGTACATGTCAGAGATTCTTAACTGAGGACTGTGTTATTGATGCTGACCCTCTCAGTCAGCCTTTCCTCTCGCTAAGCAGACTCAGTGCTAAAGATGGTGATTTAGCAGAAAATTCAGTGTTAGGAATCCTGAGGCATCTTTCTCACTTGAGCTGTGCTTTAAGGAGTCTTCTATAAAGAAAATACGCTTGTTGCTATAGTGATAATTTGGAAGATTTATCAGCAGCTTGCTAAGGGTTCTCTCAGAAGAGCTACAGCAGCTGGAAAATGTTCCTGCACAAGCACTTTGCAGCCACATTGGTCACATTGCTGAAGGAGCTGCTGAGTGACACTTGGAGTACAAGTACAAGCTGGCATGGGTTGTGCAAGAACAGATGTGAAGAAGCATGGGTGGCGGCTGGGAGATAACCTTGGACAAAATGGAAAGAAATAACAAGTTTATATCAAAACAAATAGCTTTATAAAGCAGGAGCAGTTGGCTGTGAAATTGTTATGTTAGCTGTTGCATTATAATACATTATGATCTCAGGTTTTGTTTTATCGTAACCTTGATCTTTAAAACATGACTCCAGGTATCTTGTTTCTGCATTTGGATGTATGATGGTTTAAAACAAAACAACTTCTCAATGTTGTTTCTTTTTCCCTGTCCCTCTTCCTCAGTAAACAATAGTAAAAACTTTATTACCCTTTTTGTTATTCTTGAGAAGATAGCCTTGAGATGATTATATGATTGTAGAGCATGCTGTTGGATAGTCTTGGTTTCCAGGTTACTGATGCAAAATGTGTGGGTTTTACTGAATTCTGAGAAATCCTGATATTAAATTAATTTAAAAAACCTCAAGTTAGCAAGTGAGTTAACTTGTCTGTAGAGGTTGGCATCATGTTAATGTTGTGGGTTTTTTCTTTATGCATAGTTTGAAAAAGAAAAGGCAAGCCAAACAAAACACTGAGACTGTCTCTGCCAATTCCCCTGGATCTCCTGTTTCCAAAACACCTGAGAAAGATGATGAAAGTAAAGTTATTTTGGAGCAAATCAGTTCCTCTGAAGACAACTGTAAGGTTGCTGGGGAAAAGGAAACTGCTCCAGACAAAGAAAAGAAAAAGAAAAAGCACAACCAACTAAAAGACATCAGACGCACAGAACTTAAAAGATACTATAGTACTGGTGAGTTGTATTTCAAAATACTGTAGCATTAACATGTTTGTTTTGATAGCTTGTAATGTACTTTTCACATATTATGTAGGCTTTCCTTAAAAAAATAATTGACTTTGGATATCCTTCCTGTGAAACCAAAGAAAATTATGTAGTTTTGAATATCATCTGCTTCTAACTTTAACCTTGCAGTTCTCAAAAAAATATGTATTTCTTATGTCTCAGATCTAAGCCTCAGTTGTTTTAGGCAACAGTTAAGTTTATGACTGTATTTGATTTTTTTATAAGATTTGTCTTCAATATTTTATGGCATTTTGGTTCAGGTATGTTTTTTGTTTTTTGGTTTTTTTTTGTGGGGTTGCTTCCTAAAGTGATGTATGCTGTTTAAGACTTCAGTCTTGATTCTTATTCATTCTGTTGAAATGTGAGCAGGTAAGTAAATTAACTGTGTATTTTTAAATAAGATGTGAACAGCTTATGTGCTGGAAAACTTGTTTCCCTTTCACCCCCCTAACTGTATCTGTACCTCTGATTATCAGTTAATCATAAACACCTTCTTTAGATTTATTCTTGCAAATAATTCCAGGGAAAAAAAAAAAAGAGTTTGTGCATAAGTATGTGAGATGAGGCACTCATCTGTTTGCAGTTCTGGGTTGTAAGTTTTTAGATACTCTAAGTAATTTTAGATATAATTTATGAACTACTTCGAATTTTCTTTTGGTATGTTGTAGGAATGAGCTCTTAAGATTAAAGGAACCCTGGTTCTGTCGTATAAGGAATCCTGTGAAGAGAAGGAAAGAAACAGAAAATTGTAGCTATCCCAAATTAGACTTCTTTCCTGCTCACACAGTGTGTGCATCAATGTCCAGCTCCTGAGTAGGAGAAAGAAATGAGTCCACGGTAAAAATGTTGTTATGCATTGAATAGCATGTGCAGACTGCTTGACACCTGGAGATTGTCTTTTGTGAGGCAGCACAGGCCTTACCAAAAAGAAGATAAACCTTGGTGCGGTGTTTCCTGACTAGCTCGAGAGTTTACAGTGATTTATTGATCAGTCCGGAATTTTTGGCAGGTTTGAATCTAATGAGATCAGTAGTTTGGAAGCTAAAAGAAAATGTGCTTGTCTGTCTGAAGTTTTGACTACACTGTTGTTGAAATGAAATCTGTGGAGGAAAACTGGAGAATTGTTAATGAATGAAGCTGTGAATGCTTTCTGTTTTGGTAGAATGGTAATTTTAAAGAAAGGCAAATACACCAAAATACAAACTTCCGTTGCATTCATATTAAAGTGCTTCTGCTAAAAGACTGATTTATTGTTGGCTTGTACCTAGGGGAATTTAGGGTTTTGTGAGGTAGCTGAATTCTGTTTCTCTAGTGTTTCAGTAGGTTTGTATACAAAGCTCTGACAGTTGGTAGCTGCGGTAGCGAGAAAGAGGACGATGGCATCCGTCTTTTCATGGAAGAGTGTGGCAGGGCTGGTGAGGGAGAATGTAAAGCTCTCCAGGTTGTCTTTGGCTTGTGATCCAGCAGTCAATACAAACTCAGGTTGTACTAATGTTTGTTTTGTAAGTGTTCCCATGTTTTGTGTGCACTGGCATCGTTGCAGGGGTAGCTTGACATGCTGCTGGCCATCATGCCATGGTTATGCAAAGCCTCTGGGTTCTGCAGAATTACAGAATTTGTGTTGAGAACTACAGTAATGTAGTGCTGCTATCGGGCTGAGCGCAGACCCAACTGACAAAAGCAGTAGGGAGAGAGACTCCCTTGTTGTTTAAATGCCTCCTTTTGGCTGTTCTAAGTTAAGGCTTTAACCCAGCTAGAGCTTCAAAATTGTGGAAGTGAAAGTTTAAAGAGAGATGGAAAAAAGTTGGTTGTGAAACAAGTGCAATAGCTCCATGTTCCCTATGTAGCTATCAAATGAAGTCATTTCAGCGGAATCCTTAGTTGCCATAGTATTTATTAGTCTGCATGTCTTGCAGCAGCCTCTGTCCACTGCAGCTATACCTGGTGGTGGTTACCTGCTTAGCTGTTTGTTAGTACCAGTCTCCTGAAAGCTGTTACCTTTGTGAACATCCCGGGCAGTTTCTGAGAGCTCTCCCTATGCCCTTAGCAGCCTGTAAGAACTGGACTTGTTTAAGTACTTGGCCTTTACCTGCATGCAGCAGAGGACAAAACTATCTGTCTCACAGAGCGAGTTCTGCCAGGAGGTGCGCAGTCAGCAGTTCCCTGCTGGAAGCTGTGTTAGCTGCAGTGGTGGGAAGGTACTGCCGCCACTGTAAAGACTTTATTTTCTTAATTGCTGATCTGCTTTCGCACACGTGGGCTGGGAGGGATTATCCGTGTGTATACACCTGTCTTCATATCTAACATTACAGATGCATCTCCTGCAGGTTTTTTTGTTCTACATGACTTTCTGAGTCGTCCCTTTATTGATGTTTGTGAAGTGCTCTGGCTAAAGTAGTCCCTCTCTCTTTCTTATGGTTAACCATTTTTCGAGGTGTGTTTGCACAAGGGCTTGGGGTTTTGTTTGATGGTTGTTTCTTCCCAATTACCCAGCTTTGACTTAGTGTCTGGAACATTAAGAAAATGTGATGCAGGAATTACTAATTCTTTTTCTAAATGCTTTCTGCTCCTCTTTGCCAAAATGCTTAGTTTTCCTGGTCACAAGAAGAATACATTAGATGTAGCAACAGTCTTGGATATTGTCATGTGTATTGATAGGATGATTGCATGCATACTTTATTTTGTATCTTAATGGAGGTCTTGTCATAAGATGCTCTGAGCCTACAAGGGTTGTGTCTGTCACTCTAACAGAATGAAGACCCCTGTCCTCTGAATAATCTCCTTTTCATATTTCACAGGACTATAAATCCTTCTTTATTTATTATTCTACGAGATTGGGCTAGGAGCATCCCATCTAACTATAATTTGTTCCTTGCACACCATGTCCCTTCATTAAAAGTTTGTGAATGTGTTTGCTTTATGAATTTGTAAATGCTGTGACATCCTTGCTCTCAATTTGAATGTCGTGCATTTTAATGGACTTCTGCAAGGGCTGATACTGTGTCAGAAAGATGTTGTTGGCTCGGTAAACCCCTCTTCTCCGGTGGAAAGACTTTAAGGCAGTTTCTAAAAGCTGCAGAGAACTGGAGGTGGCAGTGCTCCCTGCCACACTTTCCAGAAAAGACAGTGCTTAAAAGACTTCTCTGATGTGGAGAAGATGGAAGCGCAGTGGTGGAGCCAGGAGCAACTCGTCTGGTCTCCGGGGCCGGGCTGCGTTAATGCCTGCAGCCGGCGGGTGGCACCGCCGAGCCGAGGAGGAGTTGCTGTAAAGGGATCCTCCAGCATCCTTCTTCCCAGCCATCACTGTGCTGTACGGCGTATCTGTTAGCACTGTGGTGTCACCGTTAGAAATAACTTAATGGTATGAGGTGCTGAGCATTTCTTTTGCTAAGTGGCAGAACACATCCTGCTGCCAGAAGGTTTCTTCAGTATAGCCTCATATTTTCTTCTCTCTTAGCACTAATATTATTCTTCAGTGGCTCTCTAGTTCTGGAATAATTTTTATCATTCAGTCTCCAAATCTCAGCCTATAAGACATTCTTTGCAGGTATAGCCCATGTTTTCTTGCCTTAAAACAAGAGGGGCACTGATACGGCTTGTTTTTTGCTGAGGACTAGTGGAAATAGCATTCCTTTCTCCTTGTTTTTGCTTCATCTCTTGGCTTATGTGATAGTTGGCTTCTTAGCTTTGTCTTACCCTTTCTGCTGTTGTTGCTGCAGTAATCTGCTGTCAAGCTTGCAAGAATGTCTGGCACTGTGCAGTGGTTGCAGAGGCATCATGCCTGCTTATACCCAGTGCCCAGGGTGCTCTCCCCTTCTTCTTGGGATAACCTAGTTGACCTAATTCTGCAGCTTGGCTGCTTAATGCAGACACACTTTCTGTGGGAAGCCTGTTTTTGTTGGAAGATATTGATTTGCTAAGCTTTGAATTTATTTTTTTTCTCCTTTCTTTTTTTTTCTTCTCATTGTTTTGGGTTTTTTTTTCCCCCATGTGTCGTGGGCTCTAAAACACTTTCACAAACATGAGGTGAGTTGTGGGAACCCAGCAGTGGAATTGTAACAGCTTGGAAGCACCAGTTTATTTGCTCTAGGGCAGGATGCGCATCTCTAGGATAGACCTGTTAAATGGACTCCTGAGAGATTAGGAAACCAGGATTCCTGTCAGGAATTGCTAAGATGAACAAAGGTGATTGTGGTTTACCACTGAAGGCACTAAGACAGGAAAAAAATGTGACCTCCTGAAAGCAGGCAGTGTAACAATGGTGTAAATTAGGGTTGAGCACAACACTGAATTTCATCCATATATTTATTCCAGCATGATATAATGTGTCTTTCTACCAGATGTGCAGAATATTCCTATATTCCACTGATTCTGCTTGCAGACACAAGCCGTTGGCACCGTGTAAGGAATTGGTTTTCATTAAAGAATGCATCATAAATAAGAGTTTGGTTTAGGTGACATGCGCCACGTTACATGCTACTTTTGTCTTATCAGCAAAACAAAATCCAGTTGGTTCTCTCTAATCATAAAGCCATCCTTTCTCTTTCACTGTATGGTGCTCAATTTCTGCAGCGTGTGGCAGGTGAGACTAACAAAACCTCCTCTTATTGTAGCTCTGATTTCTGTCCAAAACAAATGAGAGTCCTAAACACCATGAGAGGGAAAACAGTGTGTACCCATTTAATGAGATAGAATATTGCATGTTGAACAGGAGGAGCCAGAGTATCTCCCCAGAATCCAGAGGCAGAAAACTGATGCCTATTTGACTTGTCCTCCCTGCCACCACTTGGGCAGGGGGTCATACCGGAGTAGTGCTGCGTGTGTGCAGTTGCCCAGACCTCTGAATGTTCTGAGTATCTGGTCAAGAACAAATATTAGTAAATAAAACAGAGAGGGCATAGCAATTTTCGTCACTTATAATGTGGTGAGGTTTGTCCCAACTGGCACAGAACCAGCGAAGGCTGCTCCCGTGATGCCGGCAGTGCTTACTCTGTTTCAAAGTTGAAAGTTGCTTGCAGTGAAGAAAATTCATAGATAATTTAAACCTAACAAAAAGATGGGGCACCTACTGAATCCACGGTGCATAATAGTTTCTAGTAAGTAGGTCATTTGCTAGATAGGCTTAATCTGAAGTGGAGTTTTCAGTATATATTGAGTTGAAAAATTGAAACTTCCTTCTACTGACGAGTCCTAGTTTTGTCTTTTGTACTACCTGGTGTGGTTGTTCAGCAGTAGGATGCAGCTGAGGACTTAAGGTGCTAGTCATAAAAAGGTAGAGTGCATTTAAAATAGAATAAGAAAATTCATGTAAGTTCTCGCTGGTAATTAGCTAACTGTAATCAGCCCTAATCTCTAGGGACTTGATTTTGAAACCCTATTCCTGTAGCAAAGTATTTTGTATTCTGGTGTAATCCAAGTGATTTACAAACTGGGCTTCTCAGTGGTGTATTAAGTTGCTTAATACAACAGTAAGAGGAGCAGGATGTGAATTTTCCCAAGTTCTGAGACCTTTCTTTAGCCTTCGTGTTTCAGGTTGGCTTCAGACAGAAAAAAAGAGATATATAAGGAGTGTGAAAAGGGAAATAATTTGTTTCTTCCAGAATAAAGATCTCAAAATTAAATCAGCATAGGGAGGAGTTTCGGTTGTGATTGTCGGTGTAGAATAACAAGGGGTTTGAAATAATTTACATATGAGTGTAAACTGATTGTAGTAGGCAGCGGCTGGTTGGGAAGCTTCAGGCAGTTGATGTATTGGCATTGGTTGCCGAAGCCATGTGGAAAGAATGAGGTAGAGAAATGACTGAAAAGCAGCTGTTTTCAGATCACTTTGTTCTGGAATAAGAACTAAGGATCTCAAATCCTGGTGGATCAGGGTTAAGGCCACCAGGTTATATATTCAAGCTGAGTTGTTAATTGGTGTTTCCTAGAAACTGTCTCAAGCAGAAGGGATGCCTTGTCCACAGGCAGGAGAATTTGATCTGAGCAGTAAGTACCAGAAGTAATGTTGTTAGCACTTCCAAACATTTGGATGGAAATGTCTTAACGTTGCTTGTGGAATCCTCTTCTAATTCTTGTCATGATGGATAAGCTCCTGTTTGTTGTGAAACTAAGTAAAAGATAAGTTAAACTTGGTGTTTTGTATGTAATCCATAGGTATTGCCTATCAACACACAAGTTGCCTCAAACCCTATAGTTAAGACAGAAGACTGAACTGTTTTGTTGAAGTCTCATGTTGGATGGAAGTGAAGCTATATGGATACATAAAACCAAATTGTAGACTGGCCATTGATAGTAAACTAGTGTATGTTTCAACTGGAAAGATAGAAGCAGCGGAACAGTCACTACCTAGTCACCACCTCCAGGCCTCCTAAGGTTCTTTCTTTTTCTTTTTTCTTTTGTACTCCTCTCTGTATAAAATACCCCTCTTCCATCATTTCCAGGCTGAGGAGCATTGGCATTCTTTACATGTAAGCTGTTTCATTACTCTGCTTGTCACTGTTATCCTTCTCTGAACCTCCAGAACCCAGGGTGCTGGGACGGGGGATGTTTCTGCTCTTGACTCAGATTCTCTGACTTGCTTTACTGTGAGCTCTGTTCAGCACAGCTTGAGGAGGAAGCAAATTTTGGGGGACTAGAGAAAGTTGCGAGAGACTCCTTCAGTATAACTGTTGTTGGAGAAAAAAGACCTAGAGCTTTATCCTAAATTACTTGTGTAAGTAATTAAAATATCATAGCAGAGTTTTAGCAGGGTGAGCAGGCTTAGAGAGAAGCAAGTGGAGATTAGAAATCAGGGACACCTTTTTAACAGTAGCAGTAATTATTGAGGCAGAAAACTAGACAGTGGAATTTCTGTCACTGGGGAAAAAATACCAGGGTTCAGTGTTTTTTAAAAGTTATATTCTACTATAGCAGTTACTGAAGTAAAATTTAAGATAGTGACGTCCTGTGACCTATTCTGCTGAGGTCAGACTAGGGTGATGACACGACTGGTGTTTGATAAGCTAAAACTGATCTCGCTGCTGAAAGAACCAGATGCATTTCCAAGGGCTGTCTCTTTTCTCAGAGCCTGAATCTTCAGGAGGAGTGAGCATTTATGTTCTTAATTATATATAAATGCAGATGCACTTAACATCTCTGAAAAGTGGCCCTCGAGGGAAGGGAGCAAAGCTGTGGAGCAGTTGGTCACATAGCACACTGCCAGGCTGCGGCAGGCGTGTGTGCGCAGGAGGGGAAAGGGAACTGTGTCAAGAGAGTTAATGAAGAGAATTGTCATATTTCTGCCAGGGGTAATGAAGGCAAACGTGTCTGTGCGGTTAGCGGGTGCTTCACTTCCAGGATCCTCTGGCTCAGCATGTTTGGGATGGTCTGAACTTTCCCAGCTGCCTGTTGGGTCTTGCGCTCTTACTCTGGGTACCTGCAGGGGACGTGCAGCTCCTTGGAGGTGATTTTGGTAGTGTGTCTTGTCCTGGGGGAATGGGTTGGACTCACACAGGCTTTTCTCTGCAGCATTTCCCGGGAGGGCTGTTGACTAGGCAGACTGGGTCCTTTGCCTCTTCCCTCACCCAGGTCTCCAGGACCCATGCCTTGGGTACCTGTGAAGCAGTTCTTTGCAGCACCCTGGTGTGTCAGTGCTGAAGTCTCTCTCTCTGCCTAGTGACTCCCTGTAGCTCTCTGGGGGATCTCTGCCTACAGAGAAGAGGCGGAATATTCTCTTTGTAGTTGCAGAATGAGGATTACATTTGTAAGATTTCTGTCTGTTTAAGGCAGGAATATTAAGTCAAGTACATAAGGAGCATGAGATAGTGCATTTGAAGTCATATTGCAGATCTTCTGGTCTCCAAGCAGAGGCACGAGGGAGTCATTCTCAGGGAGTCTGTGTAACTCAAGCCTGGTATCCTCAAGGCAGGCTTTTAATTTCTCTTCTTCAACAAATTCCCATATTGTGTGTGAAATACACTGTTAGAAGTTCACCCAAATGTTCTGAAAAGCAGAACTCCTTTCATACGCATTTAAATAATAATACAAACTTAAGTCACATCTTTTTCATTTTGTAACACTCGCTCCTAGCTTTCCACACTGATTTTTCCTCACGTTTCATCAGTCTGTCACAGTGTCTGTGATGCAACTCAGCAAGTCACACTTGGGATCAGTAGCATGTATAAACGGAATTGCTCTTTTCTGTGACAGCTGAGGATCTGCATGATGAAGTGCTGATGGTCAGCAGCACATCAGATGCTGATGTCATCTCTGCATACAAAAATAGGGCATGTCCTGTATCTCTAGAGTCTTTGTGATTTTCATCTGTATTTTTAAGCTATGACTTTGTAATCACCAGCCAATAGACAAGCAGTACATGCAGCATGTGATTTGAAGAGATGTCCTGCTTGACTTGCATGGCAGAGCCTTCCCAGGCAAGGTGCTGTGTGTTCAAGCAGCAAAATGAATGAAGGAAAGCAGCAGGTGTAGTGTTAACAGTTTCCTAAAACGTGCATGTCTTCTGTGATTCCTAAGTATTCCTTCTCTCAGTCCTGCTTTGTTGCCAGACTGGTTTCCTCACTCTGTACTGTGTTTGAGTCCCTAATACAGTGGACAGTGAGAAATTTTATGATGGTGCTTTTGTGATAGATGAATTTAGGTACTGACACTTATCTGAGCAAGGTTCACAGGTAATGTCACCTGCCACACCACTGAAAATGGGATGTAGAGTTTGCACAAGAATTGGGCTCTTGACCACACAGATAGATACCAAATGTCTAAACTGCTCATCTGGGCAAGTGACAGAAAATAAGAACAGCCTTGTTTCTCTCATTTGGGATATGTGTGCCTTGCTTCTTGCAGTTCCCAGTAACACAGCATATTTCTGTAGAGTGTTCAAAGATTGACATACTTCAGCTGTGCTGTGCAGTTTGATCTCGATTGTGAGTTGATAGCACAAACACCTGCATGGAGTATACATCTGCAGGTGATGTACACTGCACTTTACTGAATAACGGTGGGAAAAGCTATTCAAGGGAGCACTTATCAGGTACTTTATTCCTGTCTTTATTAAACTGAAAATTTCTCCCTGATTTTTAAAAAAGTCCACGGAAACTAGTTCATTCATGTAATTTACCTTCCTGACTTTGGGGTTGTATACGACTTCTCTTTTAAGTCCGTGATGTCTGTTGTGAGATGGTAAGGCAGCTAAGGCCCCACTGGGTGATAAATCTGGTGAAGCACAAAATTCATTTTGTCGTGCAGCTCCACCTGGCTTTATCAGTGCACCCAAGAAGACCTTTTTTCCTGCACAAATACACAAGGATAGCAGGATATTTTGCAGGTGGACTGTCAAACACAGGGATCTTGGGGTTGATTGAATGGTCCTGAACTAGAAACTGGAAGAAGTGACAGTAGGTAGTATGAATCTTTGCATTTCTTTTATGTGAGTAAAGCTTACTCTGGATGGGGAGGAGGTTTCTGGATGCTGGGTCTGTGAATTGTCTTATGCAAGTTGGTATTTCTGTGGAAGGCTGACTTAACATTGTGTACTTCTGTAATGCTAATCATGCTAGCGGGAAGCTAGACCATACTGTTGCCAAGCAGTCTGGAGGATATAATAATGCACTTCTGGGGTTCTTGTTGTACGCATACCCCACACACCAGTAGCAGCCCATGCTGAAGTTCCTATTGATGCATCTTTGCTTTGGCTGGTATTTGCACTTCGAAGGTTGAAAACAGCATGTCTACCCACACGCTGTGTAATTACATCCCTAATAGCTGTAGAACTCAGGGATGGTAGCTGTTTAAGCTGCCTTTAAGTAGTAGACATCCATTGCTGCAGGCTGTCTTTTGTGTGGGAGAGACAATTATTAGTGATAAATGAAAAGCAGATCAGGAGGAGACCACAGTTTTCATGATACCGTGATGTAGTTATCCAGAGCATGTGAGAACAAGCTCCTATCACAGAAATGGCCATCACTTCCTATTGTTAAAGGCATGTCAGAATTTCACTGTGACTGTCCAGGGCCAGAATAAATTCATGGTTACAAATACTTCCATAATAAGTATAGTTAGATCGTATATGCAAAATGCAGGAGAGCACTTGCAGATATTTTCCCATTTGAAATTTTCTGTGGATTTGCTTTTGAATGTTACGCTTAAAGCTTTGTGTAACAAGATCTCCTTTTGTTTCACCACTGCTTCATCTATACACAGCAGTGTGCAGAAGGACACCTGGCTGTGGAATGCAAGTTAAAATTACCACATGTCTCTCTATCCCGGCAGCATCAGTAGGAACTAAAGGCAGCCTTCAGAAAAAGAATTGTACTAACAAATAACAGACATGGGACTGATCATGAAAAGAGAAAACAATTAATTGTCCTTTTTCTAAAGGGCGGAATAGAGTTAGGACCTGGATCTACCACCCCACTGCTTCAGCTGTGATGGGGCTGGTTATTTCAGTCACTCCTACCCTTCTTTATTTTCATCCCCTTTTTCTCCCCCAACATCATCCTCCCCTTTCCTCTCTTTTCCTCAGTGCTGGCACCAAGCTTGGTTAAGTGCCACCTCACTCTGGGAGGATTAGGCAGGTTGGAATGGGGTGGGAGTTTATACATTAGTGCAGGATGTGCAGAAACAAAAGTTGGGAAACTATCTACTGTTTTAAAGCATAATCCAAAAACTTAAACTCCCCAGAAGTGAGTAACTGAAAACTTGTTTTTATACCGAAATCTGAATAAATCCAAATTGTACACTGTTGCATTTTGAAATAGGGTTGGTCAGGCTAAAACCTTACATATGAATGTGATTAATGGTGAATCGCACTCTAGAAAATGTATGAAATGATAATAGAAGCAAGATTAACTCTGCTGTTAGGATGTATAACTTGTAATTCCATGATGCTTATATTACCAGTTTATTCCTGGGGCTAGAGGAGCTGCTTGTATCTTGGATCTTCTTCTTTGCTGTAGTAACAGTTGTGTAATTCCCTAGAGATAGTAATTGTATAATTCCTTACAAATACTAAACTGGTCAAGCTCTATTTCAAAACTAATGGGTGCTTTCTTCCCTCTTACATCTGTTAATCCTCCTTACTGTTGTCTTGTCAACCAACTTGTTTGTTGCTAAAACCTATTGATTTGATGCCATCTGAATCTTTCTGATTATCCCTCGCAAGTCAAAAGTAGGTTTCATATGCCTAAAAAGGTTTTCTTTTAAAAAATTATTCCTTAAAGTGGCCCAGGCTAGGTTTAGGCTATGGCCATATGTCTGGTGACTATAGTTTTCTTAGGCAATAGTTTCAGACTACCGCTGAGTGCCATAAAGAGCTTGATGTTCCCCAGTGTGAACAGTTAGGTCTCTTGCTTCCTCCCCCTGCTAGGAACTACATTTTTTTTCTCTCGCTCTGAACTGGCACTGGCATTTATCTGACCACAAGTTAAAATGAGTCAATGCACTAGACCAGCAAAGAAAAAAGTTGAGATAATTATTTTAACCAGTTGGATAATCTCTCTGTGGCATCAGATGAGAGCCAGAGTCCAAGGTAGAAAGAGATGTGAGGAGAGAACAGCTACTCTCCTTTTAGGAGCTATTCATTTGGCTTATAAAACCATACCCCTCTGCCTGCCCTGAAGCAGAATTTGGTGTCACTGTCACTGCTGAATAATAAGGAATACAGAGCACAAAAGCTGTATGCTTACTTCTTTATGGTCTAACTTTTTAAATCTTTTGAAACTTCATTCCTGGATTCTGCCTTAAGTAAGCTATGCTTAAAAATAAGCTATATTTAAAAGCTTCCAAACTGATTTTCTAGGCCACTGCACCTTTGCTGAAGTCAAGTCAGCAGCTGTGTGGGTTTTCTTCTTATTGCATCACTTACACCAAAATCAAATGAGTCTTGACATGTGATTCTTTAGTTTTCTTTCAAGTATTTGCATATGGAGGAGTTTGGTTCATCCTGTAAATGCTTTCCTCTACATAAGCAGTACTGAGTTTGCTTTTGAGCTCAAGGTCTTGTACGGTTACTTTCAGTTATTTAGTATGCTCTAAATACCCTCTAATTTAAGAGCTGTTCACATTTTTTTCCCGTGCTCTCCAAAGTATTCTCCTTTTGTGTGTTTTAATTCCTGTACCACTTACATTTGTGTCTTTCATTTGTATAGCTGCCTTGAGCAAATATAAATTGGGAATTATGTATTTTGTACAAGTTGAAAAACACAAACCTGATTTATAATGTAAAGTTAGACTGTCTCTGCAGTGAAGTTTCTTGCCCAGCTCCAGTCGTACAGTCTTGGCCAAGTCACAAAGGTCTACAGATGTACAGGTTGTGTTCAACTTCAGGCATCTGAGCAGCCCCTATAGAGCAGACGCTACCCTTTACCTGCATTTGGTGATTAAACAAACATTTTCTAGTGTTATGGCATGGCAGTGTGAATTGTCAATTACAGTAAACTAAGGAGTAAAAATTTCAGATTGCTCTAGTGTAAAATCTTCATGAGTGGTGCAGTTACTTCAGACCCCTACATTGCTCTTGGAAAACCTGACCCAAGCACTTATGCAAATCCTACCCAAAATGAAGGAGGAATTGGTATCTCAGCATCAGTTACATCTCCTCCAAAAGCAAAGCCACATACGGTTTGATAATACAATTAGCAATTATTGGGTTTTTGCTTAGTCTCAGTGTGTGTTTCACGCTTGTGTAAGGAGGTATGCAGTTGTGTCTGCAAGAACTTTGCTTACAGAAGTATTCCAGATGCGTCATGAGGACTTGGTTTAAAAATCATATCAACTGTTCCCCAACAATGTGACTCACAGAAATGAGTTTGCTTTCTCTTACCTGTTTTCTTTTCACATCTTGAAACACGAACCACTCTCTCCTTTGAAGAGATGCTCAAATTACATTTCTGTACATTACATTCCCTAGGGACATACAAAATTATTTACTGAAATCTTACCAGCTGTTTAAAAACAGTCTCAGTGTGTGTTACAATTCTGCCTGAAACTCAGAAGGGAATGTGATCTTTGTTTTGATACACAGGCAGCTGAAGATGATGTTTGCTCATGCACCCAGCCTGTCTCAGAGAGGCTTAGGACACAAAGCATCTGCTCCATGTGGGACATTTTCCCCGGCACAAAAGAAAAGCATGTGTAACCAGTTTACTTAAGGGTAAGGAAAGACAGATACGATAATTCCAGCTGGGGGCTATTCTCCTGTCCAGCTGATACATATCTTAACTTGTTCCTAATGCGTATTTAGCAGCAAAGCCTGATCCTTGTCAAACCTGAAGAGTATATTTGGGGTCCCGAAGAATTCTCTTGATTTTCTTTTTTTTGCCTACCTATATTCACTGCTCTATGAGAAAACTGTTTACGTCTCACAGTAGCCGTGTCTTGCCTATTTTTGGCTACAAGGGCCCTTCAGCCCTGTCTTCGTGTTCTTTTCTTCCTTCTTTCCCATGACTCCAAATTTCACATTGAAGATATGCTGCTTTGCACCTGGACAGAGGTGGGAGAGAGCTCTCTGGGAGCCACTCATCTCCTTTTTGCCAGGATAAGTTTCAGCAGAGCTGGAGCAGAGGCAGTCTCCATAAACAAGGCATGTGCATCTCACAGAATGACTTTCCCTACAGGCTTGCTGTGCTTTGGCAAACGTCACTATGACCTGTTTCTTAAGCACTGGTCTCTAACCAGAGAAGTATGTCTGTTTTCTGTCTGATACAAGGTTATTGGTTGACGTGAATCCTTCCTGTGTCTTCAGACAGCGCCTAGAGCAAATGCCAGGAGCCCTCTGGCTTCACTGGCCATCCTCTGCGTGCCCTCCCTGCTCACAGCACTGTGCAGCCTCTCCTTAAAACTTCCCTTCTGACCCTAGTATTCAGTATAAAGAGTCATCTGATCACCCCTCTTCAGTGCTGCGTTCTCGGTGCCTAGTGACACACAGCTTCAGCAATACTTTATAGTTTCACTATATTTCAACTTGTGTCATAGTGTTTTCCAGCTGAGATTTAGAGCTAAAGGCCCTGGCTGCATCTCACTGTTTCTTTACAGTAATATGTCCATTTTTCCTCTTGACAGTTGGAGGACATGAACTAAATCCTTCTGAAATTGAGTGGTGGGGGTTTTATGGTATTCGCATTTTTTCATGTAGAGGCTGCAGTATATGAATATTGCGTGAATATCAATAACCAAATTCTTATTTAAATGTGCCTTAAAATACCTGACCTATGTATAGCAGAAGGTATTACTTTTTTTATATCAGTTCCTTGAACTCCTTGTCATTTTAGTTTGGGCCCTGTCCTTTCTGGTGATCTCTTTATTCTAGTGGAGAATCACAGTCAATTTTTATTGAGAACAGGGAAAAGCTGTTTAAGGCATAGGTACTTAAGAATCGTGTGCCTGGATTTGTATTGATCAAGGAATTGCTATTCTCCAATGGCAGGAGAAGTTTCACTAGTGAAGGAGCACAAGTGTGGTGTGATAGATGACAGCAGCCTTTTTGTTTCAAGTGACTTCAGCAGTAGAGAAGGAGGAAGCCAAATGATAATATGATTCAGTAGAGGAAAAATATGCAGAAGTAAGGTGAGGGCTTGGCACAAGGCTGTGGGGAAAATGGGGAAGCAGAGTAGAAAGCCAGACAACCAAGATGGTGGTGGTGGGTTTGTTTGGTTTGGGTTTTTTTCTGTTCTCCTCCTCTAACATGGTAGCAATCTACTACCCAAATCTGAGAAGAAAATGTTTGTCTAACTTGCTGCCTCGGGGAGATAGCTGTGATCAGATGGCCACGTTTTTATTGATGTGCACTCCATCTGCTGCAGCTGGCTAAAAGAGGGGTAATATCTCTTCCTAGAAGGCTGCTGTGGGATCTGGGAAGTGCTGGAATGTCAGAGTGGATGGAGGGTCTCAAAATAGGGATTTGGCCCTTGTGGTGGTGGTGAGCTGAGAGAAAGACTTTCTATTCAAAAACAATAATTTTAGTGTGTATGCTGTTCAGTTCACTTCGAGGGCCATGAGAAGGGCCAGAAAGGTGCTTGTGGAGACACAATTATATCATCCTCTATGCAACCCTGTACATAATGGCATTGCTTAAAGTTATGAAAATGTCAGTTTCAAAAGCAGAAATGGAAAAAAGTTGTTCAGATAAACTGATTTGTATTCCTTCTCTACCAGCCCAAGCAGGACTTTCTTTCATATTCTTTAGGTCTCTCTGTCTCTCTAGAATGACTTAAGTGATACTTATTCTACTCCTTCTCTGTCAAGATAGTTGGTATCAGGCCTCATTTACTGATAAGGTAACTACCTCCTTGGGTAACTACCCAAGGAGGCCTTGTTTGCTTAGTTTCTTATCAGTACTCTGATTAGGTTACTCCAAGTGATAGCCGTTCTGCCCTGAATTTATTGCATTTCAGATTCTTGTAAGCTACCTTCAGGTTTTCACTCCTCGATCCTGGTGCTTTGCTAGACTGTGGTAATATAGTTCTATTTTGTCTTAACAAATTTGTCATAGAGATGTAGGACTGGAATGTCCTAAACCAGCAGTGACGTACTCAGCAGCGTTGAAAAATATGACTAATATCTTACAGTTTTAAGGAAATTCTCACTATATCATTACACAAATTAATGTTTTTTTTGCATTTTAAAATCTGCATTTGGTTTTCCTTGATCTCAGAAAAGATGGGGTAGGAGCAGAAAAGCTAACTAGAAGGACAGCCTGTGTGATGAGAGAACTAGGAAAGTCTAAAGTATGCTAGTATTAGTCAACCTGAAAAAGTGAAATAGAGAAAATGCTGGAGATCTGTGACACTGTGAGTGGCATGCAGAATGTGAATAAGGACTGTCTACTTATTCACCCTGAAAATAACATCAATTAGGATGCTCAGTGAAATTAATCAAGTACAAAGTACAAGAAAGTAAGCACTACTTATGCAGTGTTGTTGCAATGCTACTGTAGGGTTCCTTGGCATAGGACCAGTGTAGAGGTATTGAAGGGACTGCGCAGTTTAGTGCCCCGTTGATCCTCTGCTGTGGGGAAGCCATGATTTCTAGAAGACAAGGGAGCTAGTGAGGGGAAAAAGGTTGTCTATTTACATGATGCTGAAGTCTTTGGTAAGACAGAGATTAATGAGTAAAATGGACTTCAGGTCCAAGTATGCCATTGCCTCTGTTCTCTCAGGCTAGCGACTTTGTTTACCTGGTGTGGAAAGTGGTCAGTCCTTTGGCCCCTTGTTTACTTCAGCATTCCTGTTAGCATTGCCAGCCATCAGCCTACCTGATGGCTCAGAAACTGTCAGGCAGGTTCAGGGTGTCCCTGCCAGCACTGCAAAACCTCACACTGATGTTGGCCAGCAACAGGTTAGTCTGTAACGGTGGTGGTGATGGTACCGTCTTGCAGTGGCGCGTTGCACGTCACTGTGGGCAGCCTGGGGTTCTGTTGATGCTTCTTGACCAATTCTATCTACTTACACAGCTATTTACATAGTTGAAGAGGTGTAATTCTCCTATCATGCGTCAAGGTCTTTTGGATGATAACTGATTGACCTCTTTGTTGTAATCCTTCAATAGTTGCTTTCCAAATTATTCCTAGATAATTCTTTTTTTTTTTTTCCCTAAGGTTTCCCATAGCATTGCAAAATGAAATATGAGCAGTCTGCTAGGAAACTGAGTTAAGTATAAATATATCAATAATAAGGGCGGAAAAAAATCCTGTTCTAGACTTACGTATTTTCAATAGGCCTGAATTTTCCTGCCTATTTTCTCTTGGCATTGTTCTTCTCATTGCTCATTGATTTTACTGCTTATGCATAATTCTGATTTTACATGTTTCCTGGAATCACAGAGAGGTTCAGTACACCCACTCTGCCCCTTCCCTAAAAAATGCAGTGCGACCAAATTTGCATTAGCACCTAGTCAGTTCTCATGGTTGTGCAATCCCATCCTTGATATATGTGTAGGGAAACTTGGGAGGCAGAACCGTGAGTCACTTCACCACTATATGCCCAAGTTCAAAAAGTAGCCAGTGGCATTTATTTTAAAGCCTGTGGAGATGTGGATCTCTTAATTAAAGTTATATCTGAAAGAAATGTGGTTACTGAGGACTCCACGTGCTCTGGGTGCCGTTGGGACTACTACTAGAGCTAGCTGCCTTCAGATCATGTCAGAAAACATTTGGCTTCCTGAAGGAGAGCTGAGAGAGTATAAGGGAACTGGAGAAATAGTATATTGTGGTGTTTTCCATGCTTAGCCGGGCTTGCCACCCTTCTGATGTGTCCACTCATGCAGAACATAATTTGTGACCTTGTCCTCTCTACATATATGGTAAGTGGGCTTACAAAATCTGTCCCGCCACCTCCATCTCTCTAGGCTACTTTATCCCCCACCTCAAGGTCTTACTGATGCCTGTCTAGTTAGTATGAAATAATTGCTGTTCACTGTTTCCTACCTTGTGTGCTCTTTCAGAGCTAAGCAAGCGTTAACATATCTGAAAACTTGTCTACTTTTTGCAGCTAGACTAAATAGTTTACTAGAAGATGAAATCTACCTATAAACCTGTCTTGTCAGTCTCCAGTGATAGGTCACAGGCAGCTTGGGTAGTTTGCCTGCATGGGTGTGATACATAGTTCTCATTAACCTGGAGTAATTGAAGTGGTATCTCTTGTGTAGCACAAAACAGCGTGAATGCACACATTGATAGAGGGGGGAGTTTGTTCGGGCAGAATTGTGTCCATATTGCCAGTTGTGTGTAAAAATTTGCTGCATCTTTGTTATGTTAGCATTGTGTTTCTGGTGGCTTGATACTGTGCCCTGCTGGTGTTGTCATTAATATTGTCATTACCCGTTTTTCCACCCTTCACCATAGACTGCTTTGACTTTGATCAGAGGAGGATGGTTTGACAATGTTGGAAATACAAATGGTCAGAAAAAGACAGCAAGAATGCTAATTTTAAAAAAGTTTTACTGTGGGTCTCCATTCTCAGAGGTGAAATGTTTTGAGATCATTGAGTGATGCTCTGTTCCAAAATGCTATCAGGGAAAGGCAAACCAGCATCGTCCTCATCTCCCTCTTCCTGCCTCTGTCCTTCACACCACATGTACTATCCACATGTACTTAAATTGTGTGTGTTTAGTCCCTACATGCTTTCTGCCTCTTACATTGTGGGAAAAACATCTTTGCTGTCTCTTGTGTTGCTAACCATGGTGCTTCTCGTGCCCACATCCGTGGCAGGTAGTGTGTGTGTGGGATGTACACCTGCAGTAATGCTTTGATGTGTGCTCAGGGATCTCGTGAGTCTCTGTTGACTGAAGGAGACCGCCCCTGACCATGTAGCCTCTGGAAGATGCTGAGACAGCCCTCAGCATTAACCTTGCTGTGGAAATGGGCCGGCAGAAGGGTCAGGTGCAGCTCGGTTCCAGGCCCCTCCTTTCTTCTTGTGTACATTACAGTGCGCCAGGCGAGTCCTCGCCCTTCTTTTTACTATCTGCCTCTCGCTCTCTGGAAATAGCAAAGGTTGCAGCAAAGCCTGAATGCGAGCCAGAAGCCCTGTGCTGCCATTCCCCATCCTTTCCTCCCTGATCTCCTCCTGGAGCTGCCAGCTTGGAGTGCGGGAACAGTCTCTGCAGGAGCACATCATCTCTCTGTTCCTGGCCCTGGGTGCTGGTGTTGCTGGGCCCAGCCCTGCCTTGCCTTGTCTCTTCTCCCTGTCTTGGCCGGGCTGTAGCCCCGTGCCAGAGGCAGCAGGACCTTTCCGAGGGGCCAGGAGCAAGCAAGCTGGACAAGCAGGGCGGCCATGCACAGCCTCACCGCACCCCAGCCCCACTGCTGGAGCTGGGGCTGTGTGCCACCCTCACCACCCCCAGGTATGTGGGGCTGGGCTCTGGGTGCACAGGGGGAGCCTCGTGGGCTGGGGCTGGCTGGGCAGCGAGCATCCACCCTCATCCTCGGGTTTGCTCGCCCTCTCCTCCGGTAAGAACTGGAAATAGCTGCCCTGCTCACACTGCTGAGAGCTCACGGGTGCCTTTTGGGTCTTGCAAGTGCAGGGAGTTTTGTGTATTGCAGCTGATGGAAAATGTCTTCTGAATAAGCTTTATACATTCTGATGCTTGACTCTATACTACATGCAAGCCTGTTTTGCAGGACTCTTGGCATACTTCTACGTTCAGAGTTTAAAATAGTACTTAAATGTGACGTACTGGTGGTGAAGTGGTGATTAACCAGGATTTGTTGTGGTTGTACTGATGCAGTGTCTGTGCATACATTCATCTGGTGGTTTCTACCTCAGCCTTCATAGCAGCTCATCACACAAAGTACTTGTATCTAACAGGTGAATTGTGTAGGAATCATGGAGAAAAACATGGGAGCATGTATGATGTATGCATTATTCTTGCAGAGATCCTGAATGATTACTAAGCCTGCTGTACTCGATGAGATTTTGCTTGCCTTGCAGTGCAATTTTAAGGTCTAATAGATATTTTCTGTGTGTCCTGTTCACAGCTGAAATTTGAAAATTCTATAGATTTTTTTCAAAACACGTTGATGGGCAAACACCTGGAAAGTCAATTCCTTGAATACTTGAATCTTTTTTTTTCCTCTTTAGATGACAATCAAAACAAAACCAATGAAAAGAAAGAGAAAAAAATGGTTTCTCAGAAACCCCATGGTACCATAGAATACACTGTAAGTATCGGTGTGTGGTTTGTTCATGTCTGCTTTCTGAAAATGGAGTTGTTGAGATCGAGAGGGAGCCAATAGCACAAAACTGAAAGCACCAAGTGAATACTGGCTACAGCTTGTACCTATCTCAGTAGGGATTGCTCCAAATATTGTTGCATGGGAAAGGCTAGGATCACATCCTGAACTACTGTTCAACCAAGGTTCTCTGCCTCTTCTTGCAACTACCAGTCCTATTTTTACTCCTGCATCATGGCTCTTTACTAGAGCAATTGATTTGTTATTCTGAAAAATACTTCCATTCCACAGTGCTGCTTGGGTCATCAGATGTCTGGTCTGTGCTTGGTCGTGAGATGATGTGAGACTTCTTTCTCTAAGCTGAAGCAGGGTGGCAGCATGCTGTAGCAGCGGCTCAGAAGGCTAGCTCTGCCCAGAAAGTCTCTGTGTGAGTGGCCAGGTTCCTGAGTGGGAGCTGCACCTCACTCTCCGTCATGCAGAGCATCTGCCCCAGCCTAGAACAGCACAAATGCCTGATACGCTGCAACTGCTGAAAGTGCAATGAACTTTGCAGTGTTTGTCCTTTTCCCACTTGCCAAACCAGTTCTAAATAAGGTGGTTCTGCTTTAAAGTTTTATGAGAAAGGAGAGGGACATTTGTAACACTTCTCCATTATATCTGCTGTATAGTTCAGCGTATTTTTTTTCTTTTTATTGATGCTTGCTTATCAAGTAACCTGTTAAACAGAGGTTGTGTTAAGATCATCAAACTACTGCAACCAGTTTGTTAGATGCCTTTAGTTCAACTGCTATGCTGAATGTGTTCAGTATGGTATATTAAGCTTCAACTCTTTTTTCAGGCTGGGAATCAGGACACCATAAACAGCATAGCATTAAAGTTTAACATCACACCAAACAAGCTTGTGGAGCTCAATAAACTTTTCACGCAGACAATTGTGCCAGGCCAGGTAAATCTTTCATGTTGTGTTTTTTGTGGTGGCTTTTTTTTTTTTTTTTTTAAGTACCTGAAACCTGATTATTTGCTGTGTATTTAAAAGCTTTTTACTACTTTCACATATCTTTTAAGTAGTTGGATACTAGCATAATGGACAGTAATTTAAATCCCTCAAAGGGGAACTCACGAGATCGTTACCTGGAGTTGGGGGGGAGCTTTGTAGTTGCCATATCTGACTTCTGTTATTTATTTGCTGTCACTAAAGCTTACAAAGGACTCTGAAGCTCAAGAGGGTAATGTAGCTGTTGCAAGAGAGTTGAATTCTTGGGAAGCTTAGATAAATGCTATGTATAATACATTAAAGAATTAGAGAGTTAGATACAGTAATTGAAATGGCTCTTTGCCATTATGTTGGGGATGAGTCATTCTCCTGTGAGATGAGAAATAAATGGAGATAGACTGTTTTAGGGAGAGTTAGGTAATGGAAAAGCAAATGTGAAGGCTAACACCTGGTTCAGGAAGAGCAGATCTTTACTTCTGCTTCACAGATATGAAGAAATTGGAGTGTCCCAGTTTGCAGATGGTAAAACTGAGGCACAAAGAGATGGCATGACTAAGAACACCCAGCAGACAAAAACTGGCATAAGGAAAATGGGTTTATTTTTCTGAACAATTTTTGTCTAAAACAAAACTGTGAACATTTTTTTTAATTTTAGAAGTATCTTTCTTTACTTTGACACTTGCAACATATGACTGTGGTTTTATTTGGGGTGGAGGTCCAAGGCTGTACTGCAGTTTTAGTACTGCTGTACTAAAAATCTGGGATGTTCACTGTGAGGGAATGTGAAAATTAAACCAAAGCATTATATTTTTTATATACAGTTATATAATAAGTTTTGGTTTATTTGTTTGGTTTTTATTTTAAATGTAGTACATGATGCTAAAATTCTGGTTCACATAAAGAATATTTTCTTACATTTAGAAATGCAAATATGTGTTTGGAAAAAACCCAACCTATAGTTGGTTGTTACAAACTTCTAGCACTAAAAATCCCCCATCTTCAGCAATGGCCTTTTCTTTGGACCAGAGTTTGCTGTTACAAATTAATGACTAATAATAGTCATTTTGCAGTTACTTGTTTTGTAGTTGCGATAGTTGCAAGACGACCAGAGACTGTAAATTTGGCAGGGAAAAGGAACTTCTCAGTCTGTGGAAAATGTTTTATTTTCTTGCCTGCTGCTAAACAAAGTGTAGAGCTAGATCTTGTAATAAATTAGATCTGCATGTGCCTATGAAGAGGGACTCTAGAATAAGGAGTGCATTACAATTGTGAATGATCAGTACTGGGCTGCCTTCCTAGTAGACTGTAGTATTTATAGTGAATAACTTTTTAAAGCTTGTGTCTTAATGTTTTAACATGTGTGTTTGTATTTAGATTCTCTTTGTGCCAGAAACAAGCGCTGCAAGGCTGTCTTTCAATACTGGTGCTCCCGTTTCTCCTTCATCATCAGATGCTGAATATGATAAGCTCCCTGTAAGTCAAACATTGCTTCACTGGTCTTCAACTCAGAAGTGAATTTCTGATTCTGAAGCTGAGATTCAAGGCTGTGTAAATAGCAAATATTTGAGGTTACAGTTCACATCTTGTGTGTAAGTGTATTCAGTAACATTAATTTTAATTTACTGTACAACAAAATTTACAATCTCTTTAAAATATTACAAATTAAGGGAATTCTGTCTAAGAGTAGACACCCAGCACAAATTCAGTTGGGCTCAGAGCCTGTCAAAGCAATTGAAAATAGTGTGGTGGATAGTTCTTAAACAATAGAAAATTAAATATGAAAAATTATTTGTTGTTTCACCCTGGAGATTTTTATGCTGCTCTGCAGTCCAGAGCCTTTATCCTGCACTAGGATCCTTGAACTCAGAGGCTGTTTAGTCTGAGCAGTCAGGCTTTTTCTAGTTAAGCATATTATGATGGTATATATAGAATTTAATCTTTGTGGAAGCCTTGGCATAGCTGATCATTCATTTCCCTTAGAAGGGTGGTTGGCCATGATTACTTTAGATAGTTGTTTTAGGGAGTTTAGCTGTCCACCTGATGATGTTAAGGCAATTAGGACATTTCAAATCCATAACTAATGAAAATGAAAGTGGAGAGAAATCTGGAGTGAATGACTTGTGTTTTACATTAGTCTTGCAGTGTGCATCCTGCATGGGGAGTCCCACCAGTGCACTCACTGGGTGCAGAGGTCTTCAGTGTAGATAAGGTGGGAGGACTGGCCCTCTCTTAAAACGAGAGTGCCTCACTAAATTTTGGTGAACTGACTTGCTGTGGCATTTTATAATTTCTTGCCTGTTACTTGTATGGAGGTTTTTTGCCATGTCATGAGGTTTTTCTTCCACACATGATATTGTGGGGAGTGTGCATATGTGCATATGTGACCACCATTTTTCTTCCTTAAGCAAAAGGAAAATATTTGGATGAACCTGGCCTTTTGTTGCCCAGAACCTAAAAATATACAATTCTGGTCGTGCTGCTCTGCACTGAACCTTTTATTTCTTTAAGGATGCTGATTTGGCAAGAAAGGCCTTCAAACCAGTTGAGAGAGTCCTGTCCTCTACTTCAGAAGAGGATGAGCCCGTGGTTGTCAAATTCTTAAAAATGAACTGTCGTTACTTCACAGATGGTAAGGTAGGTGGAACCAGGCTTTTGGGCATTGTTTGGGAGCCTTTAAAAGCGAAATCTGTTTGGATAAGTGAGAAATGGATACTGGGGAAGTCTAACATGCTCCACTTTGTAAAGAGTGTAAATGTTACTGTAGCTGTATCTATCACTGCTGTGTTCATTGGTACTGTGGCAATATGCTGTATCATTTTGTTCTTTCAGTTGCTTAATCTGTAGTAATTGCTTTATGGAAGAATGCCTCTTCTATAGGTCTTCATTCCCTTAAAATACCTTAACAGAATTATCTGTTTAAGAGTGTGTTGCTAGATACACAGAGAAGTTGCACTTTAGAGCTATGTCATGTCAGGATTAGTTGTCCAGTTCCATCACATTGAGCAACAGCTTTATAAAATGAGCACATACCTGTCTATTTCATTTATGACTTCAAGCTAAATTTTAACTGTTTCCAGAGCAGTATTTCCAAACATGTCTATGTTGCTTCTGCACTCACTAATGAATGTCATGCAAATCCTAATAAAAACATAAATATTGCATGATACAACCTTTTTTTTTGTTTTTTTTTTTTTTTCTCACAAGGTTTCTTGTAACATGCATGTTCCCACTGGGACTGCAACCCTAAATTTTGCAGCAACTGTTTTAGAAACAATGGCACAAAGCTTGGGCAGTATTTTTACCCTCTTCTCAAGGCTGCAAGACACTGTCTTCTTGAACTGTCTACTTTGATACATCTACTCTTGTTGGCTCTGATTTCAGTTAGACATCTGGATTTTCAAATTCTCTGGAATTTATAACACTGGAGATGCTAACCATTGTAATTTAAACATGCTTTTCCTTTAGTCCTGACTATTGTAAGATGGATGTGTTTACACCTGCAGTTTCTGGCTTCTTTTCGCATCGAGTGGATGTAGACTGTATTAAACCACTCTGCAATTTTTCAATCTGCTGTTTTGTAGAAAGTTACAGAGGCCTACTTGATGCCTTGCATGTAAATTAGGGCAGTACTTTTGCTTTGTTACGTGATGTTTGCTAGGTGCAGAGGATACAGCTTGCCAATTTTATGGCTGCAGGACTGAAAAAGTAATTTGCAGTCAGAACAATCTGATGGCTCTTTTGCTAGTGTAGCTAAAATCCCTTGTTCCCTTGCTTCCTGCAGTGGCTGGGTAGGAGGTACAGCCTGCTGATGTATTGTTCTTCTGGCTAATACAGACCTGTGGGAGAAACCTCTGCCCTTGATAAGAGGCTACATCAGCAGAATTTTGAAGAATTAAATGTCTTCTACAGCTGTGCAGAATATGCTTGAATCGGTGGTAGAAGCTGCTTCTAAATCAGGGAGAAACTGTTTCATATCAGGTCCTTACATATAGAAGTGTTTTTTTATGTAGGGAGAACACATCAAGGAGACCTGTAAAATAGCTTAGCATAGGAAATAGTAACCTTGATATTTCCATAAGTAAAACTGCCTTCAGGTGTGCTGATTGCATCTAAATTCATGTATCAAATGAAGATGGCTTTATCTAGACGAAAATGGTACTTTTTTATTATTAATATTCTATTTTATTTTTTTTAATCCACTAATCTGTTTTGTCTGAGATTGACTACAGTCTGCAGTTTTAGCCCGTAGAAGCCAGCACTGGAAGTTGAATAGTTCAGATGTTCTTTCTTATCAGCCAGGAACTTGGGTGTTACTGAGCAATTATTTCTTTGCTCTCCATACAATGTCTAGTTTGATGTAAAATGTTTTGTTAGCAAACGTTGCATGATGGGATATAAAGAGGTGGGAGAGAGGTTTTTCTTTTTAGGATAGTAATGTAACATCCAATACCAAATGATAAGTGAAGTACATGTAATGTGCTAACTCTTCCTTCTCCTATTTTAGGGTGTAGTTGGAGGAGTCATGATAGTAACTCCAAACAATATCATGTTTGACCCACATAAGTCTGATCCTCTGGTAATTGAGAATGGCTGTGAAGAATATGGGCTCATCTGCCCCATGGAGGAGGTTGTCTCAATTGCTCTCTACAATGACATCTCTCACATGAAGATTAAAGATGCATTGCCATCGTAAGGAGTGTTCTTCCCTGAACTTAAGTTTACAGATTTTCAGTAAGGGTCATGCATAAAGAGGGGGTATGGGGAGGTAACAGAGGGAAAGTGTTTTAATGCAGCAGAATAAAATAAATCAGGGGAGGAAAGGGCCAGCAAAGGAATGATTCACTTGTGCTGTTCTTACACTTGGTTTTTAGAACACTTCAGTGGCATTAAAGAAAAATGGGTCGTGAATGTGACAACCAGTGTGCAAAGGAGATGAGTAAAATGCAGTAATTAAAAGCATTGGTGGCTTGCCATCGTTGAGCTCTTGCACCATCTCAGTTTGGACCATTTGTTGTGTTACCAGGGCTGCTCTGAGAGGAATATTTAAAACTTTTGAAGATAATAGCACCTTAACTGCCATCTTCAGGACGTAGAGAAATACCAGTCTGTGGAATATTTCCACTTCGGAACCAGAAACACATTGATAGTTACCATTTATAATACATAATAGACTTTCTGGGGTGGACTGCTTTTATTTATGCATAGTCTAGGCACTGCTTATGTATTTGTTGTAAGCAAGGTTTTGTCACTGTAGGCAACACCTGTTTGATCAGTGAAATTCATCTACTTCTGTCCATTTTCTCATTTCAAGAAGAACGTTCCAGATATTTGTTACACCCATTACTAGAGTGTTTAGTACCCTCTTAGTAACCTTTAAGTGATGAGAATCTTGTATTCTCATTCATCTCAGACTTCTTAGCGGCAATGAAGAGTTCAAGTTGTATGCCGTTAAGTTTTTAAGAATTTTCCATTCTGAAATGTTTTATGGTTGTCCTGCTTTAAAAACAGGTCTTTGGGGAAGTCTGCATTCATACACTACATTTGAGTGCTAGAGAAAAAATAAAAGGAAGAAACTCCAACTCCTTTGCCTGTTACTCTTTTGCAGTAAACATGTTCAAACGGTATACAGCTTATCTGTGATTTGCTTTCTTCTCAAAAATACATTTGTGCTGACTAGGGAAGCATGGGTGGTGTGGGAAATAACTCTGTTAATATTGTTACAAGTTGAATCCTAGCAGCTGAATACATGTCCTGTGGTTTTTCAGTTACCGACCTTCTGACGGCTTACACGTTGTTATTACATGTGTACCATTTCTTCACCCATGTGGCATATTCTGCCAAGTGGTTTACTCCTTTTATTTTGGTATTATCCTTTTTGCATTTTTCTGTTTTTCTTTCAAGTCACTTATTTTCACTGATGTATGTTTATTTTGGAGAAAGTAATTTTTCATTGCTTTCCAGAGCTTAAGTTAAGTTGGTATATTATTTAGTTTTTCTTTTCCGATTTTTTTCTGTTTCCATTTTGCTTTTAACATCATATGTACATCCGTCATTTTACCTGACAGTGACATACCAAAGGATCTTTGTCCTCTGTACAGGCCAGGAGAATGGGAAGACCTATCCTCTGAGAAAGACATCAATCCTTTCAGCAAATTCAAATCCCTTAGTAAGGAAAAGAGGCAGCAGAATGGGGATCCATCCATTGCTCTGGGTGCCAAACAGATAAAGCCTTCAGATAAGGAGAAGTCTGCTGATTTTGAAGTTCTTCAGTCGTCTGAGAGCACAGGCTCAATCAAATCGAAGTCACTGGAGTTTCCCAACAACATCAATGCCACTGAACATTTGGAAAGGTTTGCTTTGGATCCATGTACAAAGGAACCTTCTGGGGAAAAAAATGCTTCAGATATCAAAACCAAAGAAAAATCCCTTTTGGGAGAAGGAGAGGATGACTTCAGTGAGCTGGAAAAGACGTCATCTCATGTGGATAGAGGGTTGGACAGGAAAGTCTCAGTAATGGAAGGCTTGCTGGCTCCCAGGGAGTTGGGGAGAACTAAGCAGCAGGTAACCAAACACACTACAGAAGTCCAGGAGTGCTTGACAGTTGATTCCTTGGAAAAAAAGGACAGTGTTGAACCTAAAGCTGACTTAGACTTAGAGCTGTGTGAAAAGCAAGATGTTATTCCAGAAGTAAACAAATGTGTCAGTTCCCCGACAGGTAAGGTGGAGACTGCATTGGACACTAAGAAAGAGCTAGAGAAAGATAAACTTATTGAATTTTACCTCAATAAAGATGGGAATGGGTCTCAGTCATCTGAAGACTTACACAAGGCTCAAATCCAGAAAGGTGAAAACAATAAAGCAGTTGGCATAGACCTTACACTTA
This sequence comes from Coracopsis vasa, assembly GCA_026283785.1. Taxonomy (NCBI): domain Eukaryota; kingdom Metazoa; phylum Chordata; class Aves; order Psittaciformes; family Psittacidae; genus Coracopsis; species Coracopsis vasa. The sequence continues at coordinate 20,421 of JANHGB010050224.1, read as the reverse complement.
GCTGTTCAAAGTCCCAAGCTAATGAAGTCCATACAGTTAAAAGTATGGAGCTTGATTCCTGCTGTGTTGAAAGGAAAGCACCTCCATTAGAAAGCAGCTCAGCAGCAGGAGAGCAAAAGGATCTGAAAGAGTCTGTGGACTCTTCATTAGTACCAGCTATAGACAAGACCTGTCAAGAAACACAGTTAGACGATCAATCAGAAATCAGACTGTGGCTGCTGCAGAAAATTCAAGTGCCAATTGAAGGTAGGTCTCTGGTTATCATTGTTTCCTCTGAGACTTGGACAGCATTATGACGGTAACTTTTGAATTGATAGCCTTCTGCACTGAAGTTCCTGTTTCTATAAATACTTGCTTCTTTTTTCTTTGACTCTTGCATATTTTATTTTTAATTATATTTAGAGGGAAAACAACCCTTTCAAATACCCTAAGGTTCTAGTTTGTGAGTATTTTCCGTATTCAGTGATCCGTGTTTATATAATCTTTACCTCTGTTTACTGGCTTTAAGGAGAAAATGTCATTCAGTTACATTACTGACACATTTCATAGCCTAGGAATTGTCACTCCATATTGGTAAGTTTTATTGCTTCGGTGAATTCTGTCAGTTAATATCTGGTAGTATCTGAAGTAGCAGTGTGTTGCTGTAAAGGGGGGTACCAAAGTATTCTTGACACTAATTGCATCTGTGTAATGTCTTTCATGTTATGGAAACCCTTAAAGAAGTGATAAAAAGGAATATATGTAGAGCCTTAGTGCCTGATCATTTTGTCCTAATTGGTTTTTGGATTATAATAAATAAAATACAGGCTGTTACAGAAAAGCATAAACAAGATCTTGGTTTAGGTAGTAATGTGTACACATACTGCTATTTCTACTGCAGCCTAGTGCCTCTAAGCATTAGTCCATCCTGGAGCACTGATGCTCCTCTCCTGGTAGTTTAATGAAACAGTGGACGTAACCCTTGATTCATATCAGCTGGTGTGGGATAATTAGAACGGAAGTCTTAATTTTAAAATCAGTTGTTCTTAAAATGACTTTCCTCTTTTTTGGAAGAGTGTATATCTTGCTAAATTGTGTTTGGTGATAGTTCTCTGTGGGGGACAAAAAAAAAGGCTGTATGTGTACACCTAAAATGAAGGAGGCAACCTCAATGTAATTGAGGCTATTGTTTAAGAAGCAATTGTTGTTGCACTAGCAGTCTAAGGACTGCTCTTTTGCTTGACCCTGCTTAGTTGTTATAGTACTTAGTTGACAACTATAGTACTTAGTTGACAACTAAGTCTTCTGCTTAGACTGCTCTTTTGCTTGACCCTGCGTTGTGCAGACAAAAGGTGTTAGTGTGGCTGGCTGACCGTCAGAGTTAAGGAGCTGATCGGGCTTTGTGTGCATGTGTGCAGGGTTACCCTTCAAGTGAAAGGGTTTACTGAGCCCAGTCAAACACTGTCCCCTTTACTTGCTTGCTTTGTGTGCTGTTTGCACTCAGCCTGGTCGTTTTACTGTTATGCTTTATCATGTGCTATTCTGTACATAGCTGCACAGCTGAGAAGAATACAGGCTGTGAAGAAATGGGGATGGATACAGTTTAGGATGAACAAGGATTTATTAAACCAGTTTTGCCACTGAATGACGTATCAGGTGTAATTCTGTGTCTGGTGCCTCTGAGTGTTCCTTTGCACAAGATTATTAATCTTTATGATAATGTTTTATCATCTGCAATATTGGTACTTGCCTGTAAACAGCCCATTTCTTCTGTCTCTTATTTAGATATGCTTCCTTCAAAAGAGGAGAAGAGCAAGACTCCTCCAATGTTTCTGTGCATTAAAGTAGGCAAGCCTATGAGAAAGTCCTTTGCATCTCAGAGCACCACCATGTCTCAACAGTACAGCAAAAAGATAAAGCAACCAGAGTACTGGTTTGCTGTTCCTCGGGAAAGGTAAGCTGGAGTGTGTAGCACAAGAATGTGTTTGTCTCTTAGTTTTGTTTATTTTTTTAATGTGTAGTGCTTTCTAGAGTAGGATCTGACTTTTCCTACATGGCCCAAGGTGTGAAATGCAGGAAGGATGCTGAGATGAGGGGAGGGGTACCCTCATTTCATTGTATACCAGTGATAAAGCAGTATTTGTTGCTGGTCTAATACGGCTCCCAGTGGGGAGGAAGAAAGGATCAGGTGCTGCTTGGAAGATGAAAAGATGGGTATACGTGCAGCTAGCGTACAATAAAAGCACTGAGGGATAATCTGGATTTTGGCTGTAGTCTGAGAAGGGAGGGAAGGGGAAAAAGGGGAGTAGTGGCAAGAGAGGCAAGGAATCCATTAGGGTGCCAGTCCTAAAACAATTGTTATTTCGTATGAGCAAAGGGCATCATGTGCAAAAGGAAAACACTCCCAGCCTAACGGGTGTGCCTTTGTCTGCCTTCAAGCCCATAAAAAACAGGTCCCTTCTTTCACAATAAAATCCATTAAAGTTTGATGTGCCTGTAGGTGTTTACGAATGCCTAAATAGTACTATAACAATAACAACAAAGAGATTGACGTGATTTTACACATAAATCACACGAGAATTTTCACTGGCTGTGAGGAATCAAATCCTTGGTCCCTCTGTTGCTAAAAGGCAGCTAAAGCAATTTTCTAGTGTTGATGAACCAAAATAGGGAAATCAGTGATCACACTTCTGGTAAATTAGATTCCAGGAAGGAAGAATCTGAACTGGAGATCCAGCTCAGAGGAGTCTGTTTTAAGATTCAGTAATTTTTTTTTTCTTTTAATAGTTTTCCAGAATATTTAATTTTATTTTCAAATTTGTAGCATGTGTGTTGATTTAAGTGTTTATTTCCTGTATTTTAGAAATGAGTGTTTTGAACAGACCAGCAGGGAGGAGGACCCAGGGAGGCGGAGGAGAAATTTAATCCAGCTGGAATGTGGCCATTGGGAGTGTAGCTGAAGATAGCTTTTGTTTTGCTTGCTATCTGGTGAACCAGTCCTTGGCTCCTTGGGGATTGCAAAAGGGCAGGTTCAGAAAATTCTAGGTTGAAGTGTGAGTAAATACTTAAAGGAGTTGGAGTGATGCTGTAATGTAACACAAGGTCAGTTTATTGCTTTGGGATAGTGTATCTAATGTTGAATAAAGCTGCTGAGCTGAAGAGAGGTTGTCTCTGACCATCGCTCTGATCTGTTAAGCTTCTTACCACAAACTTGGAAAAAGGCTTCTCAACTTGGTTTTTTTTGGGCAGAAATTTTCTGAATAGTGAGGGCACCCAACCCATATATAAACTGCGATATTGATTGGTTTTCAGTTTTTAGAATGAGGAAGAAGTAATTGCTGCAGTGGGCTGTTTCAGCAGTGCTTGGCCATGCTGACTGACAGGCCAGATCTTTGCTATCCTGGCTGCTGTTCAGATCTTGATCAAAATTAGTGGTGAATGTAGCATGGGGTTGGTTTATTTTGGTGCTGTTCATGCACACCTGTCTGAACACCACAGAGGTGCATAGAAAATCATGTAGCACTTGGGACAAAAATTAAAAGCAAGACTCACTCCTTCATATTAATGCAAGACATGTCTTTGCTTAGCAAGTCAGTGTCTTCACCAAACACTCTGATGCCTTCCCGGATCAAAACACATCGTTTCCTACCTGCCCGTGATGTTCTTGCACTAGTATTGAATAGTACATAATTATCAGTGTTGCATCTTGACTGTGCCATGAGTAGTAGGGCATTTGTGATTGCTTTGCAATGTATTTTTGGTACAATTTATCAGAATAATTTACTAAGTTAAAAAAAATCTGTAATGCAATTTATATTCATGTATGAAAATAGCAAGATTACTGTTCTTGTCTCATTGCCTGTAAAGCAGCATAAGTGAAACACTTTTTGTCCAGTGCAGTCATGGTAGCTTGTGAAGCATCTTAACCTTTCATTGTAATTAGAAGAAACCCCTAAACCACACACAAACAAATCCCCAGAAAACAAAACCCAAAACAAACTAAAAAAAACAAAACCAAACCTGGACTGTGATTGTGAACAAATTGGTATGCATGTCTGTAACCACTGTGTCAGTTAAATCTTCCTTTGTTTTGCGTTTAATTACAATTACATTTTTCCATGATCTCTTAGTGTTTCTGTCATCAGTTGTGAAAATGGCTCTATTTTGAGCCTGGGCTCCGTAGGCCACTGTTCCCAGCAGAGCTGCTCTTGCAGACTGCTGCTGCTTTCTTGGCCTTGGCAGGCTGCAGGAAGGCCACACTGGGGAGGAGATGTACTTACATGGAAGCCTCTGGAAACATTATTAATACTGAGATTAGGGGGATAATCTATAAAAGCTGTCAGTAAGTCTCATCTGCCTGTTGTAGGTCTTCTCTCTTCCTACGTGCCTTCACGGGTGCCGAGTGTCCGGGCATGCATTGCCCCATGACCCGCGCAGCACGGCTGAGTTAATCAGTGACTAATGGGCTGCTTTGCGCTGCCTGCTTGATCACAGTGGTGCTCACCTTAGCACGTAATGGGGGTGGTGGGCATCTGGAGCTGACTTATATACAGATGTGTAGGGCAGCTTCGTGTCAGGTTCAGCTGAGCAGAGAGGACACTAATGGATTGATTTTTTTGCTGAGAAGTTTTGCAATGGGAATATCTTATAGTATTAGAAGGTAAGTCTGTGCATGCTCTTACTATGTGGATCTACATTTAAATGGTCTGTAGGTTTTCCACTCTAGTAGATTTTGAGTAGTAGTAGATCAGTAATTATGTCACAGATGTGTCCTCAAGGTCTTGCAGAAGTAAATGCCTTACACCAGGGACAGAGATAATAATGTAGAATTTCTTTGTTTATAAATGTATGTTCTAACAAATAATTCCCTCATTTTAGCATTGGCTAGTTCTCAGTCAAGAAGTAAATCTCGCTGATTATCTATAATACAAATTTGACAGATGGGTTTGGTTTATGAATATATAATTTGCATCAATGTTGATATAAAAGATATTGCACCAAGTTCATGCTGCTGAGAGGACATCTGCTTTTTAGGAAGTTTCTTTTTTGAGACAAGGCAGATTTTCAAGGAGGAAAAGTAACAGGGGTTGCTTCTCTTTTTCAGTCTTCGCTTCCTGCCCTAGTGATACTTTGAGGGTTTTGGTTTGGGGCATTGGATGAGTTTTGGTTTGCTTTTTGTTACTGTTCCTGTGGGGTTTCCTTTTGTAGAGCAAGATGTTGCTTGGTTGTGACTCCTGTTTGTATCTAGTGCGTAACACCCTGCAGTCAATAGGGTTGAAGCTGAGATCTGGAACAACTTGGAGCACAGCTAGCTGGAGTGAAAACCTATGTGATGCTTCCATGCACTTACGTAGCGCTTCGCATAAAGGGACAATAATTAAGTTTGTCCTGGTGCAGAAGCATCAGTATTCCATGCTTCTGTTAATGGAATGGAATAGGTAGTATAAAGTTGAGACTCCTTTTGAATTAGCCTCCTACAAATAGAGTATTCCTAGAATCCTGATAAATACGGTATCTAACTATACAGATGAAACCTATGAAAATTCATTTGTATCTATAGCTTAATATGTTACAGTGAGGGCTCATACAAGTTTGGTTAAGCTCATTGCTTATATGCATATGAGGGCTTATGATACCTTAACCTTCTTAAGATTCATGAATGATCATTATGTAATCAGGCATGTTTGTAACAAAGTCGTAGGACTCCTGATTTAATTCCTGTTTCTAGGCCAGGAACTGTGTTTGGACTTTGAGCCTTTGTATATTTATCACAGGATGCACACAACCCCACTCCCCCGACACAAATGTGGAAGTAGCCCCCCTCCCACCTGTGACTGACCTGGAGACGTCAATTTTGGAAAACTGGTTTGCCTCTGCCCTCAAAGAAGTCAGATATTGTTGCTTATCAACAGAAATGGTTGTGGTGATGATGTCAGTTTGGGACCTCCTAAATTAAAGTCTATCTTTTAGAAGAAAAAGAACTTACAATTTCCCCTCAAGAATCAACTGTAACTTGACAAAAGTTGTCTGCTGTATTTTATCAATAATTGCTATTGCTCTTTTCAATGCACTATATACCTACTTTAATTTTCCTGGCTTCCAGTCACTGGTTTTGGTTGTATCTGTATTATTTCCTCTTACTGTAGGCTGTTACAGGGTATTGCTCCTGTAAGCTAAATAACTGGTTTTGCCTTTTGCTGTATGCCAGTTGGGTTTGCATCTCTAAGATGGAACACTTGAGATGACTTGGGAGTGCACCAGAGATGGGCAGAGTGTTCCAGCAGTGGTCACCAAAGTGTCAACCACCAAACTAAACACAATCTCATTCCTTCCCCTGAGTGTTACCTTCTTGGTACATTCAGGAATTGCACCAAGTATTGTCATCAGCATGCTGGTGCAGAGCTCCAAAATTCAGAGCTGTTATTGCACGTCTTGAGGGTCTTCCTGACAAGGGTAGAGTCCCATCCTGCAAGCACAGCCTCTGCTCAGTGTTCTTCAGTGTGTGCTCCTCTGTTTGAATACATTCACACACACGACTGATTGTGCCCAGTTTACTAAGCAGTGCAGTGGAATAAATACTGCTCAAAATCAGTGTTACACTGATTTTATCACTTTGTTGTCATGATATTTATGTCATGTTTATTACTCTCCAAAATTAGTTTTCTACTGAATGTATATCATTCACTATAAACCTTTTCTTTTTTTTCTCTATTTGTTTTGTGCCATCTGTGTGTGTGTTAACTGTGAACATTTTTGTGAGCATATTCACTTTCCCTTTAATTTGGCTACAGCTGGAGGGGAAAGTCTCTCTTGAATCAGTGTTCCATCTTTTGATTTGTATCTCCTAGGTGGCTTTTTGTGGTTTTATTTTAAAAAGTTTTGTTATCATCTTTTCATCTTGACTGCTTTATTTCTGGAGTGATTAACTGTAGGTTTCTGAAATTGTTCGTTTCCAAGTACTTTCTGTTTTACTGATGTTTCTCTGTTAGTGCAAGACACACTAATAAATGTGATCACCAAAACAGCTATTGAGTTCTAGGATAAATTTCCTCACAGCTGTCAAGTTGACTGTAAGAGTTCCTCAAGCAGTGGGCTTTCAATTTAAAAATTGTCTCAATTTTTTTCCATTTTGTAGCTTGAAAACATCACCATAGCATAATGTTACAATTTTATTAACAGAGCAGGGATGCTCTGCATCCCCGTTGAGAATGACCTCATTTCTACAGTCACCTATTTCTCATTTTATGCTGCTGCTTTGTAAATCTGGAGGGTCTGGATTTATTTAGCATCTGTCCATTGTAGAGGAAAACTTAGTTATGGACTGCTTAAATAAAGTGAGCATATGCAGGTCAGTGGGACCTGACAGGAAATATTCTGAGTGTACAGAGGAAGTTGGTTGATGTTATTGCAAGGCTGCTTTCTATCATCTTTTGAAAGGTTATGATCACTGGGAGATGTCCTTAATAACTGGAGAGATAAATGCTGCAACCATCTTCAGAAAAATTGAGGAGTATCTGGGAGCACAGAGCAGTCAGCTTCGCTTCAGTCCTTGGAAGATTATGAAGGAAGTCCTTTTCCAAGCACATGGAGGGCAAGAAGTGATCAGGAGCAGCTAGAGAAGATTTACCAAAGGAAAATCATTTTTCTATGAGCCAGATAAGTTTTTTGTTAGCCAGTTCTGTGAACAGGGAGAGAGCAGAGGATTGGTGTTTTACTATGACCTTAGTAGGGCTTTCAACACAATCACCCATAATATCCTTAGAGCCAAATTGGAAAGATATGACTTAGACAGGTAGACTGCCAGGTGGATGAAAAACTGACTGGACCATTGGGCTCAAAGGGTTGATAGCTAGTCTGAGTGGCAGCCAGGTGCAAGTGGTATTCCTTGGGGATTGATCCTTTTTAATGCCTTCAGTGACATGGACATTGTGACAAGACTGTACGGTTGTCATTTTGGGGTATGACACCAAATATGGGGAGTGTTCATACACTGGAGGGCAGGGCTGCTGTTCTGGGGGACATCAACAAGATGGAACGAGCTGACAGAAGCATCAGGAAGTTCAGAAAAGGCAAATGCCAGCTTGTGCACCTGGAGTGGAGCAAAGTATCTGGTGAATAACTGGATAAAGATCCAGTGTCACACATTTACTATCTTTCTATCTGCCCTCTTTAATTAGGGTTTGATTTTTTTTGCTGGCATTTCAACTTCTTGTGCAGTAGATTGTATTCCTATTTGAAATTGCATGTGTTCTTTTTAATTTTAATGTGCTACATAAATTCCTTCTACAGAAATTGTTTCACTGTTTGTTATGGATGCTGTCAAGGAACATCTCATGAAAGACAATTATAGAGAGCTGACTATGTTTATGGAAGTGCATACACTGCTGGTACTATATCATTAGCAAAGCTGTCAGTAACTGCTCTTTTTCATAATGCTAACAGGATGAAGAATTGTTCTGTGGTTAGTCTCTCTAACTTTTAGAAATGTAGTGTAGGCTACTGGTGATATGGCTTGTTTTATGCAGGAGGTCAAACTAAATAAGTGAAATGAGTTTTTATGGACTTGGCTTTTGTGAGTATGACCTAATACCAATCAGTTTGACTTCTTAATACAAACTGTGTGGGACTCGATAAGCCACCTGGTTTTACCATGATGCTTTGGCTGTGTGTGTAGCAAAGGGAGAAGAAAAATACATTGTGGGGAGTGAAAACAGAGAAATCTTGAAGTGCTTCAGGCTGCCAGGTGGAGGGAGCTGTTGCATTTTGTGGTATGTGAGCGTGGAAGTCCACAGGTATCCTGTTTGTATAGTTGTCCCTTCTTTTGTCATTGGACAAAACTTCTGTACTACATGATAGTGGTGTGTTCATGGACCACTGAACAACGGTTGTCTCCTCTTTTCTTTATAGGGTGGATCACCTGTACACATTTTTTGTTCAGTGGTCACCAGAAATATATGGGAAAGATGCCAAAGAGCAAGGTTTTGTCGTGGTAGAAAAGGAGGAGCTTGACATGATAGACAATTTCTTCAGTGAACCCACTACTAAAAGCTGGGAGGTGAGTGCCTTCTGCCTTTATATGAAGCACGTGCACATCAAGTGTGCATCCTCTGTTAAGAATCTAGGCACTTGTTCTTTTGATGATGGTTATGGCATTTATAATGCTTGCTGCTTCACACAGAAGTCTCCTCAACACTTCTGTCTCACAAATATACTTGTATTCCTTCAGACTTCCTTTCTTCTCTCCCTAGAAATAGCAAGCAAATAACTGGGAACTCTCTGGGATCAAACCAGCTGAAATTGTGTAAATGTTTTGGTTGTGTGATGTTAGCCTTCTGCAAAACTGTACAGGTGTTATGTTGTCAGTGTTGCTGAATTCATGTTTATGTATGCTACAAGCAAAATCTCCAAAATGTATATGTACACATAAACACCAACACAGTTATCTATGTGCTGGTTCTTGTTTCTCAGGTGCACGCAGCAATACCATTTGAATGATGGATAAATTTTATCCTCGGACTTTGGCTTTTTCGTATGGGGGCTTTTGCAATCTATTTTAACTAGTTGGTATGCCTATGTTTATCTGTCTGTCTCTTAAGCATACAAAACCTAGTTTCTAAGGCAAATAAGCTTGCGCACATTTTTTTAATGATACTTCTGAATGCTGAAGCACTAGCTGTGCTAAGGATTATGGGATAAATTAAAAAAAGAAAAGGTAAATCCCGAAGTGGGGAATCTCTTGATGATGAATTAAAAAAGGGTCTTAAACATAAACTTGTTTTTAAGGTTCTACTACCTTTTCTACCCTTATTTTTTTTTTTTTTTTTTTAGGATTTCTATCTTCAAGGTGTGTTGTCCCATTCAAAAAAAGAGCTTGGGAGTGGGGCTTGTCATTTAAAATGTAGCAGCATCACCTCTAATCCTAAATAGCTGTTATTTTACAGTTCTGTAGTTTCTTAATGTTGGTGTTTTGTGAACTGCAAGGTGGAAAAAAAAGAGTTTTCCTTGTTGGGCAGAGCTGAGTGTAGTCATATACTACACTTCCTTGTTTTGCTCAGAGCTGCATGGAGTCATATACTGCACTAGATTTCACTGTTCGGTCTTAATTTCATGCCGTTTTCTTAACGCCAAAATGAAAGCTAGTGTTCAAAAGAACAGAGTTGGGAGGAGTCTGGGCACACTGGGAGCTTGCCTCTCATTGTTTTATTCAAATATGTGTTGGGAGAAGTACTTTCTGAAAATTGCTTCTAAAGGTGTGTCTCTTTTATTTGTGAGGTATTCAGGCTTTACAAATTTGAAGTAGGTCCGCCAGGAAATCCTTATCAAAGTCCAAATTTGGGCATGCTTACTGTGGAAGTTTCATTCTTCCTTGTGGGGAAACAGAAAGTGTGATTGTGGAGAAGCATATAAGCAATTTTATTGCAGCGTGCCATGGGCAGTAGCCATCTGTCGTGCTTGTGGGCAAGAGCTCTTACCATTAGAGCAGGGAAGGGTAGTGGATACTGGAAAATAAACTGTTAGATGATGAAACGGAAACAAATGCCTTTGAATATTCAAATTTTTTACTATGCCGGACGTGACCAGGAGGAACCTTTTGTGGAGGTATGTTGAACTGTGTCTCTGTGAACAGCCTGGGTCTGATATAGTACTTCTGTCCTAGTAAAAAGTGTGTTTCATACTGAGATGAATTTTAACAGGGTATTCCCACCCCAGGTAGCTTGCTTTCTCAGTCCCATAAAATCTTTAAAGGATTTTGTGGATCCAGTTTCTGTAGTAGTTGATTTTTTTTTCATCTGTCTCTGCTTTTGTATGGTCTGTAAATACCTGATCTTGCAGGTACCTTTTTTGCAGTTTTTGACTCTGAACTTCATTCAGATGTGTGCTTCAGTTACGGGCTGAGCAGGTACCCATGCAGTGAAGAGGGGAACTTGTCTGTCTTTGGAGTCAATTTCTATTCACAACTCCATTGATACGTTTTCTGTGATTGCCTGTGTCTGTGAGTTTGGTTGTGAGTTTGTGAGTTTGGAACCAGATACCTATTGCTGGTTCATTTACTGTAATACTTCACCACTACCACCATTCCCTCTGGGGTAAACTATTCCTAGAAAATAAACTTTGACAGATGGATACTTTTGATTTAAGATGAAAAAAGGTGATCCTTAAAAAAAAAAAAAATTTAAAATAAAATAATGGCCTGGGAGATGAGGAGGGAAGGCAAGCCATTCAGGAGGCAGAAAAAGAACAAGGATAAAAGCAGAAAGACCATTTTCCTTTAACAGTTTGTTGCTTTTTAAAAAGAAAAAAAAAATAAATTATTTTTGCAGTGCAAACATTCCTGAAACTGGCCATGGGAAAATTTTCCTGCATGGGATTCTCTGCAGTCCTCAGAAGACCCAGGACTAGATCCCGCTGAGCCTGGGCTGGAGGGGCAGGATACAGCTGTTGTGGAGGTGGTACTCTTGCTGTAGCACTGGCAGGAATACCTGTCCTGCCTGGGTGCACAGGGGCACCTAACAACATTGCTTCTGCAGGCTGGATTTTGGCCTATGGTCCTGCGCTCTTCTCTTTCCTATCCTCACTGTGTGTGTTGGGGTGTCAGTGTGTGTGTCCTGCTCGAAGCGGCTGCCCCAGGCCCAGCTCCAGGCGTTGGCAGCCACATCTTGAGGTTCCTGCTCCAAGATAAGACCTCTGTGGTGGTATGCTCATGGAAGGATGGCAGTTTAAGGTTTCCTGTTTGGTTTGTATTTAGGCCTCCTTGTTTTGCCTTTTCTTTCTCCTCAGCCCCATCTCTGAGCTCTTGCTGTTGCTTCTTCCTCACTATGGTGACACCAAGCCCAAGGTAAAGGCCTGCTGTTGGGCACAGTGGGCCTCATTTCACCTCCCACTGCTGTGCAGAGCTGAGGCTCCTGTCACTCACTAAGCGCCCCGAGCTGCTGCACTGGAAGGTTAGCAGCTTTCCAGCTGTGCCAGGTGATTCCCTCTGCCAGCCAGGAGGCTGAGCACCCCAGCAGCAGCTTGTTGGGAGCCACGACACCCAGACCACTGCCATTGAGGGGTGAGGCGGCTCCCTCCCCTCTGCAGTCAGCTCTGGGCACCGTGGATGCTTCCAGCCTGGGAGCTCCTGCCCCATGCCACATTTGGGCTCCTGAATGCTGCCTGTGCCACATGTGGTTCAGAGTTTGACCCTTGTCTCTCTCAGCACCTTGTAGGCTGCCAAGTCCTTTTATAGACAAGCATTAAATGTACGGACTCACATCATCATTTTGTATGCAGCTTCATGGGAAAAGGTAGTGTGGCTTACCTGTAGTTGCTGGAGAGGAGGCTGTGCTTTGTTTTAAAGTATTAAATGTAAACCTGATGTTGGAAATATTTGTATGGACTCACCTTTTAAAATACTACAATGAAGTGTGAAGTCTTTATGAAGTCTTAGGCAAAGGAATTAAGAGAAGTTTCCTGAGAGCTGTTCGATCATTTTCAACTAAGAATGTATTTTATAAAGACCTTGACTCTCAGAATGAGTATTTTCAAGAATTTATGTAAAGCAGATGCTCAAAATCATTTTACTTAATACATTTCCTACAAGAAAGAACTCAAAATATCTGTTTGAGTTGATTTACATTTTTACTTCTTTGCTATATTCATTTTGTTTAAATTTGTAAACACAAAGCCATGTCTGAGTCAGTAAAGAAAACCAGGAAAAAGCTGCTGTTTAAATGAAAGAGTGAAATTTTAAACCTTCTTATATTCTCATGCATTAGCACCTGAGAAAATAATTGATGTGCTAACTAGCTGCATGAGAGAAAACAAAGAAGCTTTTGTGTCCTCCTCATTTAGACTTCCATAACACATCTAATTCAGATGTGTGTATTGTGTCTCAGAAGAAGTAGGTGCATTTTATAGCCTTCTGACTGGGACCAAGTATGTCTGAGGCCGAGCACATGATGTCACCTTGTTGCTTCAATGTTTATTAAACCCAAAGTACTCTACAGCTCTGGGAGGTCACCAGGGTGTGAAGAAATTCTGTCCACGCTGTCTCGAAGACACTTTGCTAGTTAAGATTTTCCCCATTTGGTTAACACTGCCTGTGCTTGGTATAATCATCCCATACAGTGGTTTTGCTCCACACACTGTGGCGGCTGAGGAGTATGTCGTTTAAAAATTAATTTGCTTCAACAGAGGGTTGACAGTGTAAGAGCTATGCTTTAGGTTGGATGCTTGTTCTTTTGCTTCAGATCATTACTGTAGAAGAAGCCAAACGACGAAAAAGCATTTGCAGTAACTATGAAGAAGAAGATGATGATACTTTGCCTGTCTTAAAGCATCACAGTGCTCTTCTGGAGAATATGCACATAGAGCAGGTATGGCTAGAAACACTTCAAGTGTCCTTGTTAGCTATGGTGCTGTCTCTGCTGAGTGTGGGACATTCTGCCTCCTGGAGGCAATACCAGTGCTTTTTAAGAGTTCGTAAAGTGCTTAGTATGTTGGAGTGCCATTGTGCAAGGTCCTGTTTGCTGCAGCAGTGGCTTACCTGGAAAGCTTAGTTTTATGGTTTGTAGCTCTGGAGTTTGATTTGTGTTTTTGAGGACTGGCAAGTCTTCTAGTGCTCAGAGAGGGGGTGCTACTTTTCAAGGCTTTCAAAGGCTATGTGAATGCAGGCAGCTGGGCTCAGAGTGCAAGGCCACATACATGTGGTGATGTGAAGCTGCTGGCATCAGCTGTTCCCTTGACAGCTGTATTTTGGCTCAGAGCACCTGCAGAAAGGGATTAGTTTGGGGCACCTCCTGTGACCCAACCTCTTGAATATGTAACCGTTTCCCCCTGTTCATTGTCCAGCTTGCCCGGAGCTTGCCCGCACGAGTGCAGGGATATCCGTGGCGGCTTGTGTACAGTACACTGGAACATGGGACTAGCCTGAAGACTCTGTACCGTAAATCGTCATCTCTCGATAGTCCAGTTCTCCTTGTCATCAAGGATATGGACAACCAGGTAAGGAGTGCTTGTTCTAAGGGATTTGGGCTGAAATGGCAACATTATGAAAAGTGATCAATATGAAGTGCTAGTCATACTGTGAAATGGCATCATTCCAAAATAAAGCATTGGTGTTTTCTTTTGTGTTTTCTACTGCTTAAACTAAACTTACAGTCAGGAAAGTATATCAATACAGTAATAGACATACACATCCCACCAGCTTTATAATTGCTGTGAGTGCTTATTTTAATAGTGCCTATGGCAGTATCTTTTTTAGGTATCTCAGGTAACAAGCTGTAACAAATAATGCCTCTGTGGAGGTCTAATACTTCAGTAGCTCCTAGAGTTGGCATTCCTGTTGCCATTGTTGTCATCTGGCTTTTAACTTGCAGGATACAAAAGATTTGCTCATCTGATGTATTTTACTAGTTGGTTCTCCTACCATGAAACACCAGCTCAGTTGTTCTTTAGAAAGTAGTTTGAAATGTTCAGTGATTTTTCTCTTGAATTTTGCACTGTCCTCAAAAGTAGTTTAACCATTTTATTCTGACAGATATTTGGAGCGTACGCTACACAACCCTTCAGGTTTAGTGACCATTATTATGGTACTGGTGAAACATTCCTCTACACGTTCAGTCCACATTTCAAGGTAAGTAGGTGTTCACTTTCTTGAGGAAGATTTTTGGGATCCAGTTCTGAAACATTTATGAGATTTTTATGAAGACAGCATATTTGAGCTTAGAAGATGTGCCAGCTGTTAATGGCTGCGGTTGATGACTCATTGCTTCAATGCAACGCTTTATGCAGAAGCAGCTGTAATTATCTGAAGTGCCAAGAGGACAGTCTGGATGGAAGGGTGAGGAGAGGGTTTTAAGTGGATTGAAGGGGGAAACAGGGAGGAGTAAGGAGTGGACTGTCAAAGACTCACCTTATAGAATCACAGAACTGGTTGGATTGGAAGGGACCTTCAAAGATCATCTACTCCAACCCCCCTGCAATAAGCAAGGACATCTTCAACTAGATCAGGTTGCTCAGAACCACATCCAGCCTGGCCTTGGAAGGCAGTGATGTCAAGTATAGGGTATAATTTCACACATGCTTAAGATCACAGTGACGACAAAACAGAGATCAGAATGCTGCTGAAATTTGTCTTAATTTTTCAATAATTAAGAAATTATTGAACGGCTTATGCATTTTTCAATATTGAACACGTTCCTTTTTAACAGAATACGTGTTGATTTAGAGATGCAAGCAGAATTTCAAAAAGGATTAGGGTGCCTTGTCCATAGTTATAAATGTGTATGGCAAGGGGGGTTGGAACTAGATGATTTTAAGGTCCTTTCCAACCCTAACTATTCTATGATTCTATGATTGTTCCTTTACTTTCTACCTATTACCTCTTCCTACCCCTTTAAGTACAAACAAAATAAAATATGACCACACCAAAAAATACATGTTAAGAGTTGGTCTCTGGGAGTTTTAGAGTACAAGAACCCTCACAGTCTAAACATATATTTATTCCCCTCTTCTCTCCCCCACCTTAGGTATTCAAATGGAGTGGAGAGAACACCTACTTCATCAATGGAGACACCAGCTCTCTGGAGCTCGGAGGTGGAGGGTGAGTGAATGATTTTCCAGTTCTGTACCTAACTTTTTTAATGAGAATAGGGGCAATGGTAGTTGCAAGAAAAACTAATCAGTAAAATGGCTGAACTTACTTTTAGTACACTGTTTAGAGTAGATATCTCACCAGTCTGATTTCTGTTACAAAACCAAAGGAATTTCCATTGCTTAAAGGAAGTGACTGATAGTGAGTAGGGTTTGTTGTGTTTTGGGGTTTTGTTAGAAAAAAAACCCAGATGTTTTGGTAAGATACATGTCTCATTGCTGAAGAGGTTTGCCACTGGAAGATAATCTTTAATAGCAGTTTTGCCATCAGCATTTAAGTTTTCTCACGTGGTCCTTATTAAATTGTTGTTATTCTGTTGATACACAAAGCAAGGATACAGACAGTGCTTAATGATCTCCTGAGTTTCAAAGGTCAGGGGGTATGAAATCAAGGGCTGACTGCCGCTTCACCACAGCGCATCTGGGCATGGTTTGCATCGGGAGTGTATAAACATCCCTTCTCCTCCTAAAGCAGATGGGGTTGAAGAGCTGAGGAAGGGACCCTCGTGTCCACATCCCAGTCTTGGCCATAGCCACAACTGGTGGATTCGAACAGCTGAATGGCACGAGGGGCTGTAGGCACACACTCAGTCCTGCCCTCTGCCCTGCGCATTGGTACAAACAAGTGAGGGGGCTGCTCCATGAGTTTCTTGGCAAGCGTTTTGCTAAGATTCAGGTCTTCATATTCGGTCCAAGAGCTCTTCAGAATTACCTAGATTTCTCCATATCACTTCTCTGGTGGTTTCCACAGCTTCTGGTATTTTTACTATCATATATAACCCCAAAATTATTGTGTGTTTCCTTTTTAGTGGCCGGTTTGGCTTATGGTTAGATGCAGATTTGTATCATGGGCGAAGCAACTCCTGCAGCACCTTCAATAATGACATCTTATCCAAGAAAGAAGATTTCATTATACAAGACATCGAAGTATGGACATTTGAGTGAAATACTGACTGCCTTAAGGACTGGATCCTTTAGACACTTAAAAGCTAATTAGAAGGTGCAGACTGCCTCACAACGTTACACGCTTTTTCCTCAAGTTTGTACCAGAGCATGACTACGCAAAAAACCCCCAACCAACCCAAGAACAAACAGAGCTGGTTTTGAGAGGCAGTAAGAGACAGAACAACAAGACATCATTCTGAAGTGTTTTTTACTTCCTCCTCCAATACTTCTCCATCAAAGATATGATGCTTATGAAAACATTCATGGTGTATAAGTTGAAAACCTTTTCTGTAACTGTGAAGAAGATCCTGTGGGAAAACTATACCTAGTACATTCCATGTGTATTTATGTTCAGTGTACAAATGCTAACCAAAAATAAAAGGTTACTTTACCAAAATCTACAGCATACTGTTTGCCATGGAAAAGAATCAAATAGGTGTACACAGCACTTAAGGGAACATGTTTTTAAAGTCTTTTTATTTATTGTTATTGTATAGCAGATTTTTTTTTTTTTTTTGTAAATGTATTAGCTATGAGTTTTTTCTTTTAATGTTCCAAAGCTCAGTTTGATAAATACTATTCAGGTAGGGTTCTTATGCATTGCCATTTATTCTGAATCAATTTATTTGATTTCTGAAGTTGATTTTTATATTTTTATTTTGTAAATGAGATTGCATTTTCGTTTTACCCTAATTAGAGGGTTTGTTTTCTGGCAGAAGCAACTTGAGTGCATAATTCTGTTCCGGTTTCTTTTCCTGAGATGAGAGAGAAGGGGAATAGTGCTTCCTAGTAACTCGGCTGCCACGTTCATGTTAATAGATGATTATTTTGGCAGTTTATGGAGACACTGGGCAGACTGCCACCTGGTGTAGACTGTATCAGCTCTGTTGCAGTCAGCAGAATTGGGACAGCATGCTCTGAGCATCTGCCCTAGTATTATTTGACTGTTTATGAAGGACATTTTGAAGAGGATTGTTTCTTTATATCACCACCAAATGATTCAAAATAAGCTACCCACTGTGCTTTTATGAACATTTATCTACAAATTGAAGAATTCGTTAAGGAGAAAATACAACTGAGATTTAGGGAAGAATGCTGTTTTCCTAACAGGCCAGGACATGTCAGTGTAATACTTGTTTTCTTAGTAATTATATATATGATTTCCTTCCCAAAAAAGACTTAAAGCAACAGGATAGTTTAAGGTTTGTCAGGCAACTAAATACTGTGCTTTGCTTTTCATGAACTAATCTGATACTTCTCCCTCTTTCCCCAACCAACACTGAAAAGACTCCCATGTTAGAAAATGAAAATTTTGGTTAATAGAGAGAGTGTGACAGAGGACTGGCTGTCTTCACTGTTTGCTAAGGAATTCTGCTTTCCCATTAAGAGGTGGCTCTGCTTACACAGTCCAGGCCTGATCAGCGTTAGGATGCTGTCCTGCCTTAGACTCAAACGTGTCACTGAACTGAGAAAAGCAGGTTTTAGAAATGGTAGTGTGCTTCCATGCATTAAAGCAGTACAGTCTAATTTTGGAGTATTATTAACTGACTAATACAGCTCAGTTTAGTTACTGCTCTTCCCTTTTTGAAGAGATTAAAAAAAACCTGGGAAGTGGTTTTCTTTCAAAATCATTACTAAATCTTAATCCTGCACAGAAATTTCACAGTCTAAAAGCCAATGCTATCTTACAGTCAGCCTGTAGCACGCTGCACGTGAGCTTTTCACACTTCCCTTCTGCGTGGTCTACTACAGCCATAAATAAAGTTTTTGTGGTAACGCTGTAAAATATTTTGGAAGTCACTTACAGCGTAACGCTTTGAAGATACCAGGAATACCTAATACTGTTTGCTCTTTTAAATGGTGGCAGACTGCTTAATAGTTAAAAAAAAACCCAACCCAACCCGACCAAGTTCAGCATTTTACATACATTTCACTAGTGCTGCCTACAACTTGCTCCATTATATTATCCTTGTCAGAGCATTTCTATATATTCCAAACAGTGTTGTTCAATCAAAATTCTGTGACCCTTGAAACTATGAATATTGAATATATGTAATGCAGTGCTATCACAATATTTTCAATAAAGGAATTTATGCATTCAGAAACTTGTTATAGTTTTTTTTATTCACAAACTTTAGTAAATGTTAGATTAAAGGATACAGCTTAAATTACAAGTTATGCTGACAAATACCTGTGCCTCCCCTTGAAAAGACAATTCCAGCAATGTCACATTTTAGAAACACAGGTAAAGAGATGGAAGGTTTGGGGTTTTTTTTGTTTGGGTTTTTTGTGTGTGGTATGGCATATCCTAAAATAGAGCTGTGGTTTGGGTTTGCTCAAAGACAGGCTATTACAAAGTAGTTCTTGTTTCTCTTATCTCTAATGAATTTCCTGTGTTCCCTCATCTTTTTTGACCAGCATTTCCCAGAAGTCAAAAGTCCATGTACATAATTTTTGTATGCACCTTTTTTATGTTGCTGAAGTGTCTGTGTATTTTTATTTCTGCCCAAGCACAACAAAGGCATATATATCTTAAAACTACTTTGTTCTTGGGTTTTATTGGTTTTATGATAAACAGAGGTGGCATTAAGAAAAAACAAACTACAATTACACATGAAATAGGACAAGTGTGCTGTCTGTGAACCTGGCTTTGAAGTGGCAGTAAGAATTTTTTTTAAGAGGAAAATCATCATCACTAGAACAATCACTGATTTTTTTCCTCTCGGAGGGAGAGCAAAAGCTTGTTCTTGCAATATGTGCTTCGGTGGTACTTGGATAAAGTTTTTTAACTCAGGGCAGTGATAAAATGCTCATTCACAGTAAGGCTTTTAAGTACCCAGACAATCACGGGTGTTTGATTTGGTGCTGTTTTTGGTGCTGGTTTCAGTGCAGGTTTTGCACTGGGTGTTCTGTACAACGCTGGCTTTAGAGCAGAATAAAATGCAGTTACTTTCAGAATGATCCTCGTGTGTTTCTCTTGCCTGTTCATAGCAGAGAAAAGGAGTAGGTTAGCTTATCGCAGAGGGATTGCCTCATGCTCTGCAGGTCAGCAAATGCTGGCAAATGAGCTGCTTCAGGTAGAATAGCTAACCGTGTTCTATTCATACAAGCACAGCTTGCGCTCTGGAAGAAACGTGGTTTTGAAAAGTCTCATTCCCAATTTTGCAGCTCATTACCTTTTTAAATACTGTGGCCTATCATATGTGGGATAACTACTTTCTGCCACTCGGGCTCTGTGATGAACATAACATAAACATGAAATTCCATGGCGAGGGATGCTGCAGCTCTACAACTCTGGTCTAATGAGCAGCGCAAGTGATTTAAACCATGAAGTATTAAGAAAACCTATTTTGAAATTGAAGGCTAGCTACCACTTAGCAACACTCTCTGTTAGCTTCGGAAGTAGCTGGTGTGATGAGAGTGGTGAGGCACTGGAACAGGTTGCTTAGAGAAGCTGTGGCTTCCACATCCCTGGCAGTGTTCAAGGCTAGGACGAGGCTTGGAGCAATCTGGTCTAGTGGAAGATGTCCCTGCCCATGGCAGGGGGTTGGAACTAGGTGGTCTGTGGGGTCCCTTTCACCCCAGACCGGTCTGTGATTCTGTGATGTGAATGCGTTCGCTTATTTTATTCCCAGTTTCTACCATTTTCATTGAAAACTGAGGGTGAGCAGACTTCACGTGCTTGTACTGGTGCTTCGGGGGTGTAATTCAGTGCGTACCTGGCTGTGGCAATCCAAGGGAACTCTTGTTTTACCTGTTCAGAAGAGTCTGCCCCGCGACGGTGAGTCTGAGCACTGGCGGCTCCTGCTTCAGCTGTGGAAGGCTTCACTAAGGTAACAGGGGCTTATACTGGGGTTCACTTAC